>PVKV010031220.1:0-21276 GCA_004027835.1 Alouatta palliata | reverse complement strand
AGCAATTCTCCTGCCTCAGCCTCCCGAGTAGCTGGGACTACAGACACGTGCCACCATGCCCAGCTAATTTTTGTATTTTTAGTAGAGACGGGGTTTCACCATGTTGACCAGGATGGTCTCGATCTCTTGACCTCGTGATCCACCCGCCTCGGCCTCCCAAAGTGCTGGGATTACAGGTGTGAGCCACCGCGCCCGGCCTCAAACTCCTGATTTCAACTGATCCACTCACCTTGGCCTCCCAGAGTGCTGGGGTTACAGGCATGAGCCACTGTGCCTGGCCTGTTACTGTATTTTCTTGGAAGACTATTTTAAATACAGGCTTTAATATTTGTGTTAATGTTTTTTGAAGTGTTAAGGTGACATTCCTTGCAATGTCCAAAAATCCCCCAAACTGAAAAGAACCCAGGAGGCTGGTGGTGTGCCCCACTGTTGGCAATTTTGCTCCGCACACTGGGAAAATAGGGACCAACGCTGCAGGGATCCCCGGGACCAGAATGGTGTTTTCTGAGTAGGGGGCAGGACCCTGCCCATCCTTCCTGAGCCATCACATGGACGAGTTAGAGACAGAAGGAACCAAGAAGCTGAGACTCAACGTGGCTCTGACTCGGGTTCTCAGAGGACTGCAACACACCAGGAACCTTCCAGAACACTGTCTTTTTTGGGTCTCATAGCCACCCCGGGACATAGGTACAGCATTTCCATTCCATTTTGCTGAAGGAGAAACAGGCTGAGAGAAGATTTGTGGTTCTTGACTCTCCAAGCAGAGTCAAGCCCAGAGCTTTTCCTAACACAAAGAAGCTTCCAGAGACTGCCGGAGACCTCCCTTCACCCAGGGAATCACCAATGCCCAGGCCCTATCCAGACCCACTCAGTCACACTGAGGTATCTTTAAAGTGCCCCGAGGCTAGGAGGTCCTGCCTTACATCAGGGGGAGGCCTGGGTGGTAGAAAAGCAGAGAACCTTACTGCTTCCCAAGATAATTGAGCCCAGCCCTCATCCCTTGAGGTGGGCAACCTCCTGGTCCATCTTTGTGTCTCATTTTGCATAGGGAGCCAGGCGCTGAAAAGTATCCCTGTGTCCTGTGTTGGCAGAAGCATGACCCGAGAGCTTGCGGCCAGCTACGGGCCAGTGCCCTCTCCTGCCTCAGGGCCTGTCTGGAGGTGAGGTCTGCCCCAGGCCGCAGTTTGCAGCATCTGCTGGAAGGCTGTATCAGCAAACGCTTCTCACAAAACTACATTGTTAGATATTTATCATAAACACAAGATGGGAGTGCCCATCTGTTCAGAACCAGATGCAGTGGCAAGAAGGCAAGGTGGGGGGGGACTGGCCAGGGCAGGGGGCTCAGCTGCCACTCCAGTGGCCTGGTGGAAAGATGGCCTGCCTGCCACTTCCACCCAACTGGGCCACCTTGAGAAGCATACATACTCACGCTGAGTTGGGCTTCAGATCCTACACCCTTTCTGGGACATCCTTGCTATGGTTTGGCTGCGTCCCCACCCAAATCTCATCTTGAATTGTAGTTCCCATAGTTCCTACATGTTGTGGGAGGGACCCAGTGGGAGATAATTGAATCATGGGGGTGGGTCTTTCCTGTGCTATTCTCGTGACAGTAAGTCTCCCGAGATCTGATGGTTTTATAAAGGGAGTTCCCTGCACAAGCTCCCTTGTCTGCTGCCACATGAGACACGCCTTTCACCTTCCCCCACGATTGTGAGGCCTCCCCAGCTTCGTGGAACTGTGAGTCCATCAGAACCCTTTCTTTTGTAAATTGCCCAGTGTCGGCTATGTCTTCATCAGTTGCGTGAAAACAGACTAATAGAATCCCTTTTCCCTCTACCAATTCCCAGTCCGCTGCTGGGAGATCCTGAAGGTTAGAAGACAGTGAGTGAGCCACTCCCAGCACTTCAGGCTGGGTATAGGCAGGAAACCCCAGAGGGTGCTTGGGCTGCACTTCTGCAGAGGAGAAGCAGCAGCTACCAAACCACATCCTGTGCCAGGCCCAGACAGCTCGCCCAGCGCCACACACACCCTCACCGCACATGGACACCCACAGCAAGACCCAGAGACGGGAAACTGCTGGGGACACCAAGGCCCAGCAGCCTCGTGTGGACACTTCCACGACAGAAAGGCAGAGCCTTTGCTGGACTCAGGATTTCGGCATCCTGGTTTTGCTCTAAGTGCCTAGTAACCCATTTAGAAAATTAGGTATGTTCCCATGACTCGTTCGTGGCACACCACAGCTGACTGGGGGTGTCCACTTCCTTTTTTAGTTGCCTGCAAACATCAGGGCCTAGGACAGTGGTTCTCACTTTTTTTTTTTTTTTTGAGATAGAGTCTCACTCTGTTGCCCAGACTGGAGTGCAGTGGCATGATCTAGGCTCACTGCAACCTCCGCCTCCCAGGTTCAAGCGATTCTCATGCTTCAGCCTCCCAAGTAGCTGGGATTACAGGTGTGTACCATCACACCCAGCTGGCCTTCGTATTTTTAGTAAAGATGGGGTTTTACCATGTTGGGCAGGCTGGTCTTGAACCCCTGACTTCAAGCCATCTGCCCGCCTTGACCTCCCAAGGTGCTGGGATTATAGGCGTGAGCCACTGTGCCTGGCCAGTTCTCACTTTGGACTGCATTAAAGAATCACCTGGGAGCTTTAAAAACTCCAGCAACAGGTTGAGCACAGTGGCTCACACCTGTAATCCCAGCATCTTGGGAGGCGGAGATGGGCATATCACTTAACCTCAGGAGTTCAAGACCAGCCTGGGCAACATGGTGAAACCCCATCTCCACAGGAAATACAAAACATTTAGCCAGACATAGTGGCAGATGCCTATAGTTCCAGCTACTCGGGAGGCTAAAGTGGGAGGATCACCTGAGCTAGGGAGGTAAAGGCTGCAGTGAACTGAGATCATGCCATGCACTCCAGCCTGGGCAACAGAATGAGATTGATATGGTTTGGCTGTGTCTCCACCCAAATCTTGAATTGTAGCTCCCATAATTCCATGTGCCGTGGGAGGGACCCAGTGGGAAGTAACTGAAATCATGGATGTGGGTTTTCCTATGCTGTTCACATGATAGTAAGTCTCATGAGGTCTAATGGTTTTATAAAGGGCAGTTCCCCTGCATACACTCCCTTGCCTACCACCATGTAAGACGTGCCTTTGCTTCTCCTTTGCCTTCCACCATGATTGTGAGGCCCCCTCAGCCATGTGGAACTATGAGTCCATTAAACCTTTTTCCTTTATAAATAACCTAGTCTATTCGGGCGCAGTGGCTCACGCCTGTAATCCCAGCACTTTGGGAGACTGAGGTGGGCAGATCACTTGAGGTCAGGAGTTACAGACCAGCCTGACCAACATGAAGAAACCCCATCTCTACTAAAAATACAAAATTAGCCAGGTCTGGTGGTACATGCCTGTAATCCCAGCTACTTGGGAGGTTGAGGCAAGAGAATCTCTTGAATCCAGGAGGCAGAAGTTGTGGTGAGCCGAGATCACACCATTGCACTCCAGCCTGGGCAACAAGAGTGAAACTCTGTCTCAAGAAAAAAAAAAAATTACCAGGTCTTGGGTATGTCTTTATTAGCAGCACGAGAGCAGACTAATACAGAGACCCTGCTTCAAATACATAAAAATAAATGAAAACAGACCAGTCGCAGTAGCTCACGTCTGTAATCCCAGCACTTTGGGACACTGAGGTGGGAAGATCATGAGGTCAAGAGATCGAGACCATCCTGGTCAACATGGTGAAACCCTGTCTCTACTAAAAATACAAAAATTAGCTGGGCCTGGTGGCACGCGCCTGTAGTCCCAGCTACTGGGGAGGCTGAGGCAGGAGAATCACTTGAATTGGAGAGGCGGAGGTTGCAGTGAGCCAAGATTGCGCCACTGCACTCCAGCCAGGGCAACAGAGTGAGACTCCATCTCAAAAATAAATAAATAAATAAAAACACTCCAGCAAGCGAGCTGCACCTGAGACCAACTGGTCAGCCTCTCCAGGTTGACCAGGTGTGAGATGTGCTAAAGCTCCCAGGTGATTGATATGGGCAGTCGAGACCCACGGGATGCTGCTAGGAGCCCACATCTAGCCAGTCAACACAAGCCTGTTTCCTCCTCTGGAAACTGGACCAGCCTTTGTCCACTCGACGCGATTGATGCCCATACCCAAGTGCAGCCTCCAACCGCCCTGCCCCCCTTTACCTTTTTATTCCCTCCACCAGGGACGTGGGTGATATTGTCCAGGGACCCGATCTTCGACTGGACTCTGTCCTTGAAGTCCAGCTTCTCAGATTTTACTTCCACCTGGCCACCTCCTGGAACACAACACACACAAGAGCATCTTGCCATCGTCTTCTGTGGTTTCGTGGACTTAGCATCCATTACATGAGGACTGCAGTCTACAGGGCAAAGTGCCAGGGGCCGCAGGGGCACAGCAAAAGTTAGATGAGGTGCCGCTGCTCTGGAGGGGAGAAGATGACAATGACGGGACTTTCAGGTTTGCAGCAGGACTTGAACCAGGGCCAAAAAAGTGGTTCCAAGTAGAGACCGGCCTTTAGGAGTGGATCAGACTCTCCTTTAGAATGGTGTTTGGATACAAGTCCTTGCAAAGTGCTTGAAAATAGTTTGCTCCTTTCTAATCAAAGTGTGCATCAAATATTTACACTGTAAACTCTTCCTCTTGAGATACCGCAAAGATAAATGACAGCTCAGCCCAGGAGAAATTATTCTAAATTATACATTGGTTGGCTTCCAGTAAATGAAGTTTTTCTATATCAACATCCTGTAAAACACACAGCCCCACAAGACCTTGGAATTAAACTGAATGTCAAAATGCACATTAAACAAGGCCGGGCATGGTGGCTCACGCCTGTAATCCCAGCACTTTGGGAGCCCTAGGCAGGTGGCTCACCTGAGGTCAGGAGTTTGAGACCAGCTTGACCAACATGGTGAAACCCGATCTCTAGTAAAAATACAAAAATTAGACTGCGCGCTGCACTTTGGGAGGCTGAGGTGGGCAGATCACCTGAGGTCAGCAGTGCAGGACTAGCGTGGCCAACATGGTGAAACCCCATCTCTACTAAAAAAAATACAAAAATTAGCCAGGCGTGGTGGTGGGTGCCTATAATCCCAGCTACTCGGGAGGCTGAAACAGGAGAATCGCTTGGACCCAGGAGGTGGAGGTTGCAGTGAGCTGAGATCATACCATTGCACTCCAGCCTGGGAACAGAGCAAGACTCCATCTCTAAATAAATAAATTAATTAATTAATAAGGACCCTTCCTCCCTGCTGACCCTTGACACCATGCCCAAGCATGGACAAGGCATGAGGAACAGATAGTCCACAGGACCTTCTGGGGAAAGATGAAAGCGGCTCCCAGTTGCTCTCACAGGGTAGTGGTACCAGTTGTGGAATACTTTTCACTGGGAGATTAAACTTCCCACAAAGTGTCCAAGGGGGCCAGAAAATAATGAGACACGTTCTAGACTGAGCTTCTCTTCCCACAGTAAGGATTCAAGTAAAAACCAGCCCCCGAATAGGGCCTCAGGCAGAAGTCCCTGCTCTGGACTCTCAGGTGGGTGACCGAATCTATAACTGTGTGTCCAGTATGGTAGCCACCCTTCCTCAACTGCACCCGCCATGTTTCAAGGGCTTGATAGCCGCATGGGGTTAGTGGTTACTGTCCTAGACAGCACAGATACAGAGTGTTTCCATTACTGCAGAACGAGGTCTAGACAGCACTGATTTCTACATAGTGTTGCGGGGAGGGGAGTAAGCCTGGCTCCAGTAGCATCATTTTCTCTCTTTTTTTTTTTTTTTCTTTTGAGATGGAGTCTCACTCCCCACTCAGGCTGGAGTGCAGTGATACAATTTCAGTTCCTTGTAGCTTCTGTCTCCTCAGTTCAAGTGATTCTCCTGCCTCAGCCTCCCGAGTAGCTGGGATTACAGGCACCCACCACCACGCCTGGCTAATTTTTGTATTTTTAGTAGAGATGGGGTTTCACCATGTTGGCCAGGCTAATCTCGAACTCCTGACCTCAGGCGATCCACCCACCTCAGCCTCCCAAGGTGCTGGGATTACGGGCGTGAGCCACCTTGCCTGCCCAGAGCATCATTTTCTGTTTAAACAAAGTCATAGAGGGGACATGGCAGTGGCCCCACGGTTCCTGTGCTGCAGCTGCTGCTGATGGTGAAGTGTCCCCCATGTTGGCTGGGGACCAAGCTCATCCGTCCACACAGCTGTACCTCAAGACTGAGAGGCCCTGTGGACAGCTTGCTGGGAGAACCATGGATTAGGGCATAGGCCAGTATCTTGCCTACCTCTTCACCTTAAATTTTTAAAATTTTTGTGGGTACATAGTAGGTATATGTATTGATGGGGTTCATGAGATGTTTCGATAGAGACACACAATGTGTAATAGTCATGTCACAGAAAATGGGCCATCCATCCCCTCAAACATTTGTTCTTTGTGTTACAAACAGTCCATTTATATTCTTTAAGTTATTTTTATTTTTGAGATGGAGTTTCGTTCTGTAGCCCAGGCTGGAGTGCAGTAGCAAGATCTTGGCTCACTGCAAGCTCTACCTCCTGGGTTCAAGCGATTCTCCTGCCTCAGCCTCCCGAGCATCTGGGACTATAGGCGCCTGCCACCACGCCCAGCTAATTTTTATAATTTTTGTAGAGATGGGGCCTGACCCATAAGGTGGGTCTCAAACACCCACCTCAGCCTCGGAAAGTGCTGGGATTACGGGTGTGAGCCAGCACACCTGCCATCTTTTGGTTATTTTTAAACGTACAATTAAATTATTGTTGACTACAGTTACCCTGCTGCAGTATCAAACACTAGGTCTCACTTTTTTTTTGTAACCGTTAAGCATCCCCACATCCTCTCCCTACCCTTCTTCCCAGCCCCTGGTAGCCATCCTCCTCTTCTCTATCTCCAAGAGTTCAACCGTTTTGATGTTTAGATCCCACAAATAAGTGAGGACATGTGCTGTCTTTCTGTGCCTGGCTTATCTCACCTAACTCCTGCCTCACCTTGTCTTGGCCAGCATGGTCTGCGCAGGAGTGAGCTGGAGCCGCCATGCGTGCTGGGCTCCCACAAGTTCCACCTCAACACTGTCCTTGGGCCGGGCGCAGTGGCTCACGCTTGTAATCCCAGCACTTTGGGAGGCCGAGGCGGGTGGATCACAAGGTCAGGAGATAGAGACCAGCCTGGCCAACATGACGAAATCCTGTCTCTACTAAAACTACAAAAATTAGCCGGGCATGGTGGCAGACGCCTGAAATCCCAGCTACTTGGGAGGCTGAGGCAGGAGAATCACTTGAACCCAGGAGGCGGAGGTTGCAGTGAGCTGAGATTATGCCATTGTACTCCACTCTGGGTGACAAGAGTCAAACTCCATCTCAAAATAAATAGACAAACAAACACTCTCCTTGATGGTCTACCCAACCGAAATCTGAGACAGTTCCAGCCCCTGCAGCACTCCTCCATCCCCCTGCACCTTCCTGTCCCAACCCTCGCCTTCCACAAGGGCTACCTGGTTTATGATGGATGTTGCCTAGCGAGCCACACTTGGAGGTCACCTTGCTCAGGTCAACTGGTTTGTAGACTATTTGTACCTGGAGATGAGAGAGGAGGAGCGAGAAGAGACAGACAGACATAGAGGAAGACAGAGAGACAAAGAGGATAAAATGGGATTATTTTATTAAGGGTGTAACGCAAATGAGAAGCAGCTGTGGAAGCCCAGGCCCTGCTCGGACAGTGGTTCCCAGCTGCCATGAGGAGCGCACCCTAGTCAGGGTAGAAAAATGTGTTGTCGACATTCTGCCAACCCTGCCCCAGGGGAGCTGGGTCTTCACAAAAGGACTGTGGGATTGGAGCGTCTTCAATCCCTGCCGAACAAAAGAGCCTCTGCGAAAAACAGGGACCCGTCATCATTGTGCAAGGCCCAGACATTTGTTTAGCAAACTTTTAAGTGTAAAAAAGTCACTCCCTTGCCTGACATGAAATTGACAGATCACAATCAGACACGAAGAAAAAAGTGATCGCTACGATGAGTATGCAGAGCATCTGAAAAATCCTGCTGGCCTATCTGCTGGGCCTCGAAGAGGGGAGGCACAGCGAGGGCCAATGGGTGGGCTTTATTCCAGGAAAAGCTTCCACGGACCCTGGAAAGCACTAGAGCAAAGACAAGCACTACAGTAAGCAGGACCCAGCGGAATTCAGCAGCTCGGGCATGAGAGCTCAGTGGGCGCCAGCGCTCTCAGTGTCCTGGTCTGTTCCATCTTTACCAACAGGAGCAAAGCGACACCAACAGGGCAGGCAGGCGGCACAGCGGAAATCAACAGATGGAGCGTCTCAGCAAGCTCGAGTGGACGCAGACACACAGCGGGAGGCCTGTGAGCTCCAGAGCACCGCTCCCTTGGGGATCACCGCCCTGAGCTGCCAGCTGATCTGAGCCCAAGAACCAGCTCGGGGTGGCGGTGGGGGGGTGGCACACCCCGTAGGGACTCCGCAGTGGCAGGCAGACAGGTCCCCAGGAGTCAGGCCTCTATGAAGCCATGGTTGTGCAGGGGCCTAGGGGGCAGGTCACTGACTAACATTCCGGAAGTCCCCAGGGGCTCCAGAAGTGGCCTTGCGTGGGGTCACCTGAAGGGACAAGGGGGCAGCCACCTCCCACCTAACCAGTCTGCTCCTTAGGAACCCTGCCCTGGAGCTTCCCCGGGAGACAGCTGGCTTCGTGGCTGGAGATGGGTTTATCAAGGCCACCAAAAATCAAGGGGGCAGGGTGGTTTCTACTTCTACTTGGGTCTAAACTGGAACCATCCCAAATTATTTTAGTTAATGTCAGCTGGCGTCTGCTCTTTATGGATGGGGAGTTAACTGGGGCAGAAATGGCTGCAGACGGTGTGTGTCAGGGCAGACATGATCTGAGGCAAGGACGTGGGAGGGTGGGGAGGATGGATGGCAGGCACCTAGGGGGTGGACCAGGGCCAAGGGAGTGGGAGGACATGCTGGTATGACCACGGCCTCCTCCTCTGGCCTCGGGGAGGAAACTAGTGAGAGAGGGGGAGGGGAGCTGGGACAGGGACCAGGGAACGGCCAGAAAAGAGAGGAGTGGATGGCAGTGGGAACCACGGCGGTGGTCAGGATGCCAAGGGAGGGAGGACAGTAGGCCCTGCAGTTTCCAGGGCCCAGCCAGGGGGCAGAAGGGCCCCAGATGGAGAAGGAACAGGGCCGGCAGGCTGGGAAGTGGCCCCCGGCCTGAGGAGAGGATAGGGCCCAGGCTGAGGGTCCAGAACCCCCCCACCCCGACGCCAGGGGCTGGCATCTCTTCTCCCTAGAAGGGCTTCCTGTGAAGGTACACAGAGGGCAGTGCTCAACCCGGGACATCCGGTGGCTCTCTGCCAGGTCACAGGCTAGCCCGCAGACAAGCATAGCACAGGACACATGGGAGGGCCCGCAAGGAGCTCCCAGATGTCCTGGGCACTGCAGCGTCTTTAGGCATCGGCTACCAGAGGGGTTGGCCGCACAGCCGTGCGCTCTCTCCCCCAGCTCCGCCTCAGCAGCACAACCTCCACCAGCCCATCCGACTCAACTTCAACCAGAAAGCACGTGGCCTCCCTCCTCAGGCTGAGCCCACTTCGAGGAAGCCAGAAAACCAGGATCAAAACTCAAACAGCAAAAACAGCAACCCCAGGAACAAGGGCTGGGGCGGGGGTTGGGGTGGCACACACCTCTTTGGTCCCCTCACACCAGCCAAACTGGGGGGACAGGAGAGCAGGCGCGGGGACAGAGGAGACACTTAGCAGACACCGGTGAGGAAGCGTTAGTCAAGCCCATGCAGCAGCCGCAGGGCAAGCGCTTGCTACTGTGGGACTCAAGGGGCCTGAGGGGCAGAAGCCGGGATCCAGGTGCTCAGGGCAGGAAGCAGCAGCTCACTGCAAGAATAAACCCTCTGGGCTGGATTCGGGTGCTGGCCCAGGCCAGGCCTTTTCTGGCGAGAGCCTGCCCCGGGGCCACAGCAGTCTCCTGGTACTCCTGGCAGGGCCAGGTGGTTGCTCTCAAAAAACACCTCCCTTGGGGTGGACCTGCGGGTCTCATACCTCCAGCTCCCCAGGGCGTTAAAAGTTTGCTTATAGATGACCAAGAGAGCTGGTGGGAGAGGACCCTCAGGTGCCCAGTGGACATGGACCAGCCAGAGGATGGGTCAGTGGAACTTGAGGATCTGAGTCCCGATTTCAGGGAGACACTCCAGGGAGGACATGGAGTCCCCGGGGATGTGTAGAAGACGCTAAATCTATTTATTTTAAAATTAGTATTGTTTTTTGAGACAAAGTCTTACTCTGTCCCCAGGCTGAAGTGTAGTGGCGTGATCATGGCTCATTGCAACCTCCACCTCCTGGACTCAAGTGATCCTTCCACCTCAGCCTCCTAAGTAGCTGGGACTACAGGTGTGTGTCACCACACCTGGCTAATTTTTAATTTTTTGTAGAGATGGGGCCTCGCTATGTTTCCCAGGCTGGTCTTGAACTCCTGGGCTCAAGCGAACCTCCTGCCTTGGTCTCCCAAAGTGCGGGGATTACAGGCGTGAGCCACCGCTCCTGGCCAGAGGCAGCCAAATTTAAAAGGGCCAAAACCAGCATTTGTCTGCCAACCTCAATGCAGGGCAGAGGGACCTGTCACACCTTGGTCTGGCTCTCTCCATCTGGAGTCTACCTGAGGATGGTGCAGGCTGAACACACGGCTCCTCCCTTGAACATGCAGGAGGCACAGCTGAGCAGTACATAAGCGTTTAGTGTCCCCTCATCGGAACAAACAGGCCACCTGTCCACAGTGGAGCCACTCAACGTGAACCTGCCCAGGACTGGGGAGGCGGCGGCAGCCCAGGCTCAGGTGCCACTACCTTCAGCCCAACTTCCAGTTGGGGTTCTTGGGGATAGGCTGGGCGGGAGTGGAGAGAGACCTTGACGGGTCTCAGCTTCCCAGGCAGGGGCTGGAGAGAGGGTTGGTCATCTGTCCTATTCTGCCCATGCAGCCTGGGGCACCCAGAAATGCTGGGACACCCCCCCTCCCAGAACATGAGGAAGGGGCTTCTGGGAACCGTGGACGTGTGGGGGAATGTGGGGAGCTGGGCCCATTCACCTGGGGGGCGCGGCCAGATCCTGAGAGCCCAGGAAAGATTTATTCTGTGCAGTGTCTCGCAGGGCTACGCACTCATGCTACTTCCTAAAAAACCAAGTCACAGCAGGGCGCACGGGACGTGTGAAGGTACTCACACTGCCGCCTCCCGGGACGTGTTTGATATTATCCTTTGAGCCACACTTGGACTGGACGTTGCTAAGATCCAGCTTCTTATTAATTATCTGCACCTTTGATAGCCAGAAAAAAGGATGAGTGAACGTCACCCAGGCCCCACCTGCTTGCTCCCAAGGACGTCTCCACTTTCGGACTTGGCAGGGGCAGCCTGGGGAGTGGCGGGAGGTCGAGTCCCACCCTGGGGGAGCTGAGGGGACAGAAGACAAGGCTGCCCCGAAGGTATTCCAGAACTGTCAGCAATTCCAAGCGGGCTTTAGGAAGCTGGGATTGCAGGATCTCAGGGGCAGTTACTCACTTCTCGGAAATATGGCATCGTGAGGCCTGAACCCCAGAGGGGCACATGCGCCAGCCTGGGTTGAGTGAAAACCGTGTTCGGCCACACTGCCGAGTGAGTAATAAGAAGTTCCCCGGCATCTCCACTCACACCCAGCTAGACCCGCCGGAACATTCCCAGAGAACTTCCCGCAGCTGTTCTCACGCTGTCAGGCATTGGAATCACCTGTGGATTTTTAAAATCTCGGGCCCCTGCCTGGACCTACAGTTAGAATCTGGAGGCTTCTGGCTTCAGTCTGTCTGGTTTTGAAAAGTTTCCCTGGTGATTCTGACGCACAGCCAGGTTTGAGAGGCCTGACCCTGTAGGCAGGACCCAGGCCGCTTTGTAGGGAAGACAAATGCAGGGTGTCCCCTCTGTTCGAGGGCTCTGTCCCTGCAGGGGGCAATGCCTCCTCCTCCGGCCCACCCCCCAGCCCTCTCCACCTACAATCCCACCAGGCGCTTAACGGAAACTGAGCAAATGCTCCCGTGGGGCTTTTTCTCAGTTCTTCCATAAGCAGGGGTGGCCTGGATGGGTCCCCCATGACTGCATTTCTGGAAGGTTCTTTCTGCAGACACCAGGGGAGTGTGAAAATATCAGTGTTTTGATGAGAAATGATTTTTACCAGTTTGCGAAAGACTACGAAATAGGCAACCGTGGCTTAGAGAGTTGAAAAACTCGACATTTTGTCTGCCAGATCAGTGGGAATCCTCCTCACCTGGTGACCTTCCCCTCAGGAACTCTGGAAGCAGGGGAAACAGTGTGCTTTGGGTTTTTTCCTTTTTGAGACAGGGTCTCGTTCTGTCACCCAGGCTGGAGTGCAGTGACGCCATCACGGCTCACTGCAGCCTCGACCACTTCAGCCTGGCAAATTTATATATTTTTTGTAGAGATAAGGTCTATTTGTCCATGATGGGCTAAAACTCCTGGGCTCAAGTAATCAGCCCACCTCGGCCTCCCAAAGTACTGGGATTCCAAGTGTGAGCCGCTGCACCTGTAATCTCAGCACTCTGGTTTTTATTCATCTCAGATGTAAATAATTGCCAATAATTCCCAGTGAAGGGCCAGCTGTGCCAAGGCCGTTTCTGAAATCCTGAACACGGCACCGAGACCTCAGTGGCTCTTTTGAGAATGCCGGGTGGAGGCCAGCGCTCTGGAGGCCCCATCAGCCGGGGCTGAGGCTGTGTCTGGGGTCAGGGCTCCAGCCTGGCTTCTGGTTCATCCCATTTTTTCCCTTAATTTTACTGAATCTTAAATATGAAACAATAGCTAAGTCGTCTCTTCATAATCTTTTATATTCCTTCAAAAAGACTGTGTATTTTTCTTAGAAAACATAATGATGATTTTGAAAAACAGAGCTCATCAAAGCAAAAATAAAACAGTTTTCTTCCCACCCCAGCACAAGCACAACTGCATTTTGTTGCATTTCCTTGGAGTCTCATTTATATATAACTACACCCCTGTAGACCTATACATGGCAGAGTTATGGTGCACATGCAATTCTGTATCCTGCTGTAAGAAGTGATATCATATTCTAGGCCAGGTACAGTGGCTCATGCTTGTAATCCCAGCACTTTGGGAGGCTGAGGTGGGCGGATCACGAGGTCAAGAGATCAAGACTATCCTGGCCAACATAGTGAAACCCCGTCTCTACTAAAATATAAACATTAGCTGGGCGTGGTGGTACGCGTCTGTAGTCCCAGCTACTCGGGAGGCTGAGGCAGGAGAATTGCTTGAACCCGGGAGGCGGAGGCTGCTGTGAACCAAGATTGTGCCATTGCACTCCAGCCTGGCGACAGAGCAAGACTCCATCTCAAACAAACAAAAACAAACAACAAAAAAAGCCAAAAGAAGTGCCATCATATCCCAAGCATCCTCTATGGTCTACAGTCATGAGGAGCGCTATGTTTAATAACGCGTCCTATTCCATTTTGTGAACACTGTTCCCCTCTATCCAACACTTGTATTGACTCCAGTTTGTACTCCAATCATACAAACAGTCCTGCAGGAGCTAGATTTGATGCAAAGAAAAAAAAAAAAAAATACAGTCTCCCAGGAACCTCTTTCTGAAAGGAGCTTTTTCCATACGATGGGTTATTTTCGTAACACAGAGTCCTAGAATAGAATTTCTGGGTCAAAGTTATAAATATTCTAAAACCTCTCGGTGCAACTTTCCACATGGCTTTCTAAAAGGGTTGCATGAGCCTTCCCTGTGAACCCTGTGAGAGTGCCAGCCTCGCCACACTGCTGCCAGCCCTGGCTGTTTACAACACTGTTTTGCTTATTTCTTTGACCAAAATAAAAGAAACTTCATTATTGGCTTATTCTGCATCTCTCTGATTATGACTGAAATTGCTCCTTTACCCCCTTTTTGCTGACGGGTGTATTTTTTCTAACATACACATATTTACATTTTATTTTTACTATTTTATTATTATTATTATTTTTGGAGACGGAGTCTCGCTCTTGTTGCCCAGGCTGGAGTGCAATGGCACAATCTTGGCTCACCGCAACCTCCGCCTCCCAGGTTCAGGTGATTCTCCTGCCTCCGCCTCCTGAGTAGCTGGGATTACAGGCGCCCGCCACCACGTGTGGCTAATTTTTTGTATTTTTAGTTGAGACAGGGTTTCACTATGTTGGTCAGGCTAGTCTCGAACTCCTGACCTCAGGCGATCCGCCGGTCTCAGCCTCCCAAAGTGCTGGGATTACAGGCGTGAGCCACGACACTCCGCCTTACTTTTTATTATTTTAAAAAATAGAGATAGGGTCTCACTCTGTCACCCAGGCTGGAATGCAGTGGCGCATTGTAGCTCACTGCAGCCTTAAACTCCTCGGCTCAAGCAATCTTCCTGCCTCGGTCTCCCAAGTAGCTGGGACTACTGGTGTGTGCCACCATGACCAGCTAATTTTTAAAAATTCCTTGTGGTGACAGAGTCTCGTTATGCCACCCAGGCTGGTCTCAAACTCCTGGGCTCAAGTGATTCTCCCACCTCAGCCTCCCAAAGCACTGGGATTACAGGCATGAACCACAGTGCTCAGCCTACATTTTAATTTACTTATTTATAAGTACATTTTAATTTACTTATTTTTAATAATTACCTTTTTTTTTTTTTTTTTTTTTTTGAGACAGAGTTTCAGTCTTGTTGCCCAGGCTGGAGTGCAAGGGCGCAATCTCAGCTCACTGCAACCTCTGCCTCCTGGATTCAAGCGATTCTCCTGCCTCAGCCTCCTGAATAGCTAGGACTACAAGCGCACGCCACCACGCCCAGCTAATTTTTTTGTGTGTGTTTTAGCAGCGACAGAGTTTCATCATGTTGGCCAGGATGGTCTTGATCCCTTGACCTCATGATCCACCCACCTTAGCCTCCCAAAGTGTTGGGATTACAGGCATGAGCCACCTCGCCCAGCCTCTTTTTTTTTTTTTTTTTTTTTTTGACACAGTCTCACTCTGTCACCAGGCGCCAGGCTGGAGTACAGTGGCGCGACCTCGGCTCACTGCAACCTCTGCCTCCTGGGTTCAAGCAATTCTACTGCCTCAGCCTCCCGAGTAGCTAGGACTACAGGCGCACGCCACCATGCCCAGCTAATTTTTTGGTATTTTTAGTAGAGACTAATTTTTAGTAGAGATGGGGTTTCGCCATGTTGGCCAGGATGGTCTCGATCTCTTGACCTCGTGATCCACCCGCCTCGGCTTCCCTAAGTGTTGAGATTACAGGCGTGGGCAACCACGCCTGGCCCAGCCTGTTTTATACATTTTTCATTTTAAATTTATATGGGTACCTAGTGGGTATATATACTTGTGGGGTACATGAGATATTTAGATACAGACATACAATGTGTAGTAATCACGTCAGGGTGAGTGGGGCCTCCACCACCTCAAACGTTTCTCATTTCTTATGTTATGAACGTTCCAATTCTACTCTTTCAGTTGTTTTCAGATGTAACAGAAATATAAACGTCCTATAAAACTACTGCTGACGGCAGTCGCCCTGTTGTGCGATCCAATATGAGATCTATTCATGGAACTATGTTTTGGTACCCATGAGCCATCCTCACTTCCTTCCCACTCCCCTCTCCCCTTCCCAGCTTCTACTAACCATCCTTCTAGTCTCTATCTCCGTGAATTTTTAAAGTTTTAGCTCCCACAAATGCGTGAGAACATGTGAAGTCTGTCCTGTGCCTGGCTTAGTTCACTTGACATAATGTCCTCCAGTTCCATCCGTGTGGCTTCAAACGTCAGGATCTCATTCTTTTTCATGGCTGAGTAGTACTCCATTGTTATATGTGCCACATCTTCTTTCTCCATTCGACTGCTGATGGACACTTGGGTTGCTTCCAAATCTTGCCTGTTGCGAATAGTACAGCAAACAACATGGGACTGCCTGTATCCCATTTTTAGATACTCACATTCTTCCTTTGTAAGTCCTTGTCTGGTGTTTAAATGTACAGACCACTCCTCCTTTAGAGCTGGGTAAGCCTCTGATGCCACATCAACTTTCTTGCCCCCCATCCCCTCATTAAGGACAAGGAGGCCATTTGAAGTCCACAGAGGTTCCGCAAGTTTCTCAGGTCAGAAGCAGCCAGGGAAGAATTTGGCTCTGGGTGTTTCTGTAGCTGCAGGTTACGTATGTGAGAACAAAATTGTCCTGGCTGTCCTCAAGGCGACATCCTCATAAACCTATAAAAACAAGACTTCTTTTGCTGAACATTGAAGTTCTCTCCTGCCATCAAGGAGACACTGTGAGAGTGCCTCAGCCCAGGCTGGAGCTAGGGAAAGAGGTGGGACAGGCTTCCCAATCCTGCTTCTCAAGGAGTCGCTGTCACCCTTTGCACAAGTCTTTGAATCAATTCACGCCACCCTCCAATTTTAAGGAATCCCACATAAACTCCTTCTTTGCAGATTATTTTTTTAATTAAAAAAAAATTAGTTTTAATGGAGATGGGGTCTTGCTATGTTGCCCAGCCCAGGTCTCAAATTCCTTGGTTCAGGTGGTCCTCTGGCCTCAGCCTCTGGAGTAGCCTTAGCACCTGCAGGCTTGATGATCATGTTTTATTCATAGCTTTTCATTGGATAAGTCTTAGAAGAAGATTTGCCTCCTTTCAAAAAGGAGTGGGAACAGCTTAGAATTAGAAAACACATACTCACAATAATAAAATAGGAAAATGTAAAGAATAACGTTAGAAGAAGGGGAGGGCATCGACACTGACAATTACAAGAGTGATCATTACATTTAGCTTTGAGTTTCCTGGATGCTGAGGCAAAAAGGGAAACATGATGGGTTACGTAACTCTTCTTATCTGACAAAGAAAACGTACCAGTTTTTCAAGGAAGATAACTTTGTTTTCTGTACTAATCCATAAAAGAAACTAAGCAAATGAATCAAAGGACATTAAACAATAATGCAGTATCTGCAACATACATAGAAATGTTTTTTTCCATGTGGCTTTTTCTTGTTCTAACCCCACAAAAAAGGCAACAAGCCTTTGTGAGATTTTGCAATAGACACAAGGGTATTTATTTACAAAGCAGACTAGAACTACTGTCAATTGTCACATTAAGTCAACACCCTTTACAGAATCTTAGATTTACAGAAGGGAGAGAAAAGGGGACTGGTAGTCACTATGAAATTAGAATCCTGAAATTTCATTTCTCAGAGTAACATACATATTACACTTCAGCTCTGGATAGACACTGACAAAATCCATCAAGGGAGAGAACAATGTGTTGCAAGCTCCCAGTTTGGATCCAGGGTCCTCCTAGTCAGGGGAGAAATGTCTGTGGTCAGAGTTTGACCCTGAAGGAGAGGCTGTGGTGAGGTGGGGCTGGGGGGAGGGGTGTGTCCACTTGGTTTAATCAATTTCCTGGAGCACCCAAAGCAGCCCCAAACTCTAGTTAGACCTTGATCTGATTTTGTTTTGTTTCAGGTCTCTCAAGGCTGCTCCAAAGAGCCCAGCCCTCCCTCCCTGGCCCTAAGCCTGCAGTCACCCAGCCCCGAACCTCACCGTTGGCTCCCAGGCTGGCCCAGGCTTGGCCTGCCTCCAGCACTGCCTGGTGCTTGCTGGGCTGGGCTTTGCCTCACCAGGCTCTGCAGGCCCAGTGCAATGCACTGCTGGGAATTTAACCCGGGGTGGGCACTGGATGCCCACACAAGCCTTCTCAAGTCCAAGGTGATCAGCTTGGGAACCAACACAGGAAAATCTTTCTATGTCCTGTCAAGTCCACCAGCCAAGGAAGAGATCAAATCACAGGGTGGAGTCACCTTCACAATTATTTACACTGTCCTTTAAACAGTGACGAACCCAAGCTCCTTTAAAATGATTTGATTTATGGGTCAGGCACGGTGGCTCACGCCTATAATCCCAGAACTTTGGGAGGCTGAGGCAGGTGGATCACGAGGTCAAGAGATCGAGACCATCTTGGTCAACATGGTGAAACCCTGTCTTTACTAAAAATACAAAAATTAGCCGGGCATGGTGGCGTCCGCCTGTAGTCCCAGCTACTCAGGAGGCTGAGGCAGGAGAATTGCTTGATCCCAGGAGGCGGAGGTTGCGGTGATCCGAGATCGCGCCATTGCACTCCAGCCTAGGTAACAAGAGCGAAACTCTGTCTCCAAAAAAAAAAAGATTTGATTTACACCAGGTTTTCAGAAGTGCAGATGTATGTACAGGGAGAGGTGACTGGAGGGTCTCAGAGTTACAGAGCTATCCTAGAGGATGGTCCCAGCCTGGCTTTGCTCCCACTCACTGTGAGGGGCCTGACATCTCAGCCCAAGCTCACCTGAGTCCCTGGCCCTGATCGAGGAGAGGCAAACTGTCCCACGTACAAACTCACTGTGTTCATTCCACATAAACGTTCCACAAAGATGCTTTTTAAAGTGACAACTGGGGCTTTGTTATCAAATATAATGTATTTTTAAGGACAGGTGTGGTGGCTCATGCCTGTCACCTCAGCACTGTGAGAGACCAAGGCAGGAGGGTCAGGAGTTGGAGACCAGCCTGGCCAACATGGTGAAACCCTGTCTCTAATAAAAATAGAAAAGTTGGCCAGGTGTGGTGGCACGTGCCTGTACTCTGAAATATTGGGAGGCTCAGGAAGGAGAACTGCTTGAATTTGGGAGGTAAAGGTTGCAGTGAGCTGAGATCACACCATTGCACTCCAGCCTGGACGACAGAGCGAGACTCTGTCTCATAAATAAATAAATAAAATGTATTTGTAGACTACTCAGTTCTCTATAGTGGTCAGTGGTGTATGAGGAGGGAGGAAAGAGGGGTGAAAGGAGAGAGAAATATATCAGAGAGATGGGCAGAGGTGACTGGGTACAGAGCAAGGCTGGGGGAAGGGAGGAAGCTGAAGATGAGAGCAGATACTCACATACACCCTTAAAAAGAGAAGGCCCAGGCCCAGGGTGGTGGCTCACGCCTGTAATCCCAGCCCTTTGGAAGGCCAAGGCGGGTGGATCATGAGGTCAGGAGATCGAGGCCATCCTGGCTAACACACTGAAACCCTGTCGCTACTAAAAATACAAAAATTAGCCAGGCGTGGTGGCATGCTCCTGAAGTCCCAGCTACTCGAGAGGCTGAGGCAGGAGAATCACTTGAATCTGGGAGGTGGGGGTTGCAGTGAGCCAAGATCTCGCCACTGCACTCCAGCCTCGGCGACCCAGCAAGACTATTCCAAAAAAAAAAAAAGGCCTGGCATGGTGGCTCACACTTGTAATCCCAGCAATTTGAGAGGCTGAGGCAGGAGGATCCCTTGAGCCCAGGAGTTCAGGACCAGCCTGGGCAACACAGTGAAACGCCCTCTCTACAAAAAATAGAAACAATTAGTTGGGCACTGTGATGCAAGCTGTGGTCCCAACTACTCAGGAGACTTAGTAGTCCTGGCTTGAGCTCAGGACTTCAAGGTTGCGGTGAGCTATGATCTCACCACTGCACTCCAGCCTGGGCAAACCAGCAAGACCCTGTCTGAAAAAAGAAAGAAATCCATACACAGAAGGAAGCAGCCAGCCAGGCTGTTGCCCAGAACCAGAAAACACTTTTCAGCATTCTATTGCCATCTGGTGGCTATCTTGAATATTGCACCCCAAGGCTTTCAAAGCCCCCCTGCTCAGGTAGGTTTCTGTCCATCCTGGGCTTCCAGGCTCTGTGCTCTTCAGGTCTTCACATCTGAACTACTCGCCTGGACATCCTCCAAGAATGTGCCTTTAGCTCCACCTTCTTGAAGCCAACCAGGCTCCCCCCATGCACAGGCCCCTGGGCCCTTCCCTAGCCTTGATCCTTGCACACCCCCTTCTCCCCGCTGGGAGCCCCAGTTCGCCGGATCCTGCAGCCTGGGCCCCACAGAACAACTTCTCTCTCGCCCTGCATGGCCCCTGTGACTCCCTGCTTCTTCGGATCTCCTCTGTACTTTCCAGGGACCCCCCAAGAAGGGCTGCTGGGCCCTCGCCCCACTTAACCCTCCCCAGCAGATGCCCACATCCCGCCTGCTTCAACACTCATAGGGCCACTGTCAGCTGAACAAAACCTCTCTTTGGGGCCACTCTCCACTGCCCTCTGTCTTGCTGGGCAATGCCCAGCGGCCTGCAGCAGCCCCAACCTGTCTCCTGCCAGTGTGAACTCTCCCAGCATTCAAGCCTCACACCCCTTAGTGCTGAACACACGACCTTGGCCGCCCCAGCTGCCTCCAGTTCTAGCTTTATTTTGCTTTTGCTCTGAAGATCTCCATGTTGCAGTGGTCCACTGTCCTCCTTCTGCTCCTGCTCCTGGGTGGCGGCTGTCCTTTCCAAGGCCACTGACCAGGTCCCAAACAAGGGTCTGCCTGTCCTTTCTGGCTTGCTGACACTTGACATGGGGGTGGTGAACCTAGCGGTGAGGGCTGCTTCCTTGCATGTCCTTCCCTGACCAAGCTCTCCATCCTACGTTCCTCCTGCTGCCGCCACTGGCTCTGTTTATCTGCTCACCTGTCCCTATCCCCTGACCTGGGCCCTGGGGGCAAAAGCTCTTAGCACAGAGCCTGGTGCCCAGAGGTGCCCCATAAGTGTTGGCTGAATGAATAGAAAGGAATAAAATAAGGAAGGAACTGGCTTTTTTTTTCTTTTTTAAATAGAGTCAGGGTCTCACTGCGTTGTCCAGCCTGCAGTGCAGTGGCGTGATCATAGCTCACTGCAGCCTCAAACTCCTGGTCTCAAGCGAGCCTATCACATCAGCCTCCCAAAGTGCTGGGATTACAGGCGTGTGTCACTGCGCCCGGCCGGGAACCAGCTTTTGATGCTGTTCTATGTTCTGTTTTACTGGGTGTGTTTTCTTCATCTTTTTTTTTTTTTTTTTTTTTTTTGAGTTAGGAGTGCAAGGTTGTGTTTTCTCATTTATTTCTGCTCTTATCTTTGTTTCTAGATTCTTAATTTATTTTCTTGTATTCTTTTTGCTCATTAATAACCTAATTTGGCCGGGCGCGGTGGCTCACGCCTATAATCCCAGCACTTTGGGAGGCTGAGGCAGGTGGATCACGAGGTCAAGAGATTGAGACCATCCTGGTCAACATGGTGAAACCCCGTCTCTACTAAAAATACAAAAAATTAGCCAGGCGTGGTGGTGTGTGCCTGTAGTCCCAGCTACTCGGGAGGCTGAGGCAGGAGAATTGCTTGAACC
>PVKV010031219.1:0-21281 GCA_004027835.1 Alouatta palliata | reverse complement strand
CCCCGTCTCAAAAAAAAAAAAAAAACCGTGCCCCTTTGTGGACCCGGAAAGAGAACACATTCCCTCAAAAGGAATATGAAAGGGAGGGGATTTAAAGATGCTTCTACCCATTTCTGTTTCTGCTTTATCAACCTCTTCTTTCGCTGCTTTTACTTTGGGTTTTAAAAGCAGGGCCCAAAGAGATTATACTGTGTTCATAGCATCATTATTCACAATAGCTAAAAATAGAGAAACCAAGCATCCATTAACGAAATAAAGGGTATGAAAAATGTGGTACAGACATACAATAAAATATTAGTCAGCTTTAAAAGGGTAGGAAATTCTGACATATACTATAACACATGTATATATGTTATGTATATATATATATATACATATATAACACATGAAGACATGATGCTAAGTGAAATACGCCAGTCACAAGAAAAAAATACTGTCTGACTTCACTTATATGTGATACTTAGAATAGTTAAAATCAAAGAAACAAAGTAGAATGGTGGCTCCCAGGGTTTGAGAGGATGAAGGAATGAGGCATTACTGACTGATGGCTATGGAGTTTCAGTTTTGCAAGAACAGAATCTATAGATGGATAGTGGTAATGGCTGCATCTCATGAATGTATTTAATACCATTTAACTGTATACTTAAAAATGTTTAGAATAATTATCCTCGTTTCACTTTTGCAAAATGAATAGTCTGTAGATGGATAGTGGTAATGTAATGGCTGCATCTCACTAATGTATTTAATACCATTTTACTGTATACTTAAAAAGGTTAGAAGAATGGTCTTCTTTGCACAGTTGGTAGCATGTCAGTCTCATAAAAATGGTTAGCATAATAAATTGTTATGTATAGTTTACCACAATAAAAATAAAAAATACTAACCCAAAATGGATTATGAACTTAATTGGAAAAAAAAAATTGGAGAAAATTTTCAGAACATAGGGCTAGGCAAAGAGTTATTAGATTTGTCACCAAAAGGATAACCTGATAAATTGGACTTCATCAAAATTAAAAGGTTTTGCTCCATGAAAGATCCTTAAAGAAAGGATTAAAAGACAAGCCACATACTGGGAGAAAATATTTGTAAATGTTGTATCGGACTAAGGACTAGTATACTATAATAGATTACACAAAGAATTCTTAAAACTCAGTAGTAAAAAGAACAAACAACCCAACTGAAATATGGGCCAAAGACCACAGAGAGACATTTCACCAAAAAAGATACATAGATGGCAAATAAGCACATGAAAAGATGTCCAACATCATTTGCCATCAGGGAAATGTGGCTACATATCGATGACAATGACTAAAATAAAAAGAGACAACACCAAATGCTGACAAGGATGTGGAGAAACTTGATCGTTCACACACTGCTGATGGAAATGTGTAATCATACAGCTACTCTGGAAAGCGGTTTAGCAGTTTCTTTAAAGAAACGAACAAACATGCAACTATCATATGACCCATCAATTTGACTCCCTGGCAATCTCTCAAATATTTTGCTCAGAGAAAAAACCCAGTCCTGAAAGTTTACATATTTATGATTCCATTCATATAAAACTGCTAAAATGATAAAATAACAGAAATAGAGAACAGATTAGTGGTTGCTTTGAGTTAAGAAGGGGATGTGGTCAGAGGAAAGTGGGTGTGGCTAGAAAAAAACCTCAAGAGTGATCTTTGTGGTGATGGAAATGTTCTGTAGTTTGATTGTATTAATGTCAATATCTTGTTAGTGATACTGTGCTACAGTTACTACTGGAGGAAACTGATTTAAAGGCGCATGTGATGTCTACATTATTTATTTATTTTTTTTTGAGACGGAGTTTCGCTCTTGTTACCCCAGCTGGAGTGCAATGGCGGGATCTCGGCTCACGGCAACCTCTGCCTCCTGGGTTCCAGCAATTCTCCTGCCTCAGCCTCCCGAGTAGCTGGGACTACAGGCACGTGCCACCATGCCCAGCTAATTTTTGTATTTTTAGTAGAGACGGGGTTTCACCATGTTGACCAGGATGGTCTCTATCTCTTGACCTCGTGATCCACCCGCCTCGGCCTCCCAAAGTGCTGGGATTACAGGCGTGAGCCACCGCGCCCGGCCGTCTACATTATTTTTTTACAAACATACATGGATCTATGATTAACCTAATATTCAATTAAAAAAATGGAAATGGAAATTTCTGCACACAAATTAAAGAATCTGAACTCCAAAAAAAAAAAAAAGCCTTTCATAAGAAGGCAGACACTTACCTAAACAGTGTTATCTGACAAGCCTACACTCAGGTGGGCAAAAGAATGGACCTGATATACATTGAGTAATTCTGATGGTACAAGGAGTGAAGCTTTTAATGACGTAGGCTGGCATGACAAGTTAGAGTCTGGAGGATCCTAAAATACAGAGTTATTTGTCCCCACACATTAAATCACCTTTGTAGGGCACTTACTGAGGGTACAGCAGTGTAGCAGGCTGAGAATGGGGATAGAAAAGCAATGAAACATTTCTGCAGTCTCACAGTTCACAGATCCTGAAGTCCTTTTGGTAAAAAGGACCTATGAAAGACACAAAACTGATCTCTCATGCTTATGATAGTTGGAAACAGAAGCAAGGTGAAACTAATTACAGCAGAAACCTAGGCCTAAACAAATTCAACTCCTAATTTATTAGTCTCACTGCAGCTTCTTGAAAAGGAAAGAATACTGGTTCGCTTTCAATGGTTCTTTTACATGTTATTTAGAGCACAGCGAAAAATTTTAGGACATATAAAGAAGCTGGATAACATGAATAAGAGGAAAACAATCAAAAGGGAACTCACACAGCAGAACCACAGATGTTAGAAATATTATAGCAGAAAAGAACTTTAAAATGGCAATTTTTAAGTACACAGGAAAAGATGTACAAATTAGATGCAATATCAAATTTAAGAAAAATAGAAACTCTAAAAAAAGCAAACAGACATTCTAAAAGTTAAAAATACAATAAATGAAATTAAGAAGTCTATGACCTGTTGAAAGGCCAGGCGCAGTGGCTCATACCTGTAATCCTAGCACTTAGGGAGGCTGAGGCAGGCAGATCACCTCCTAAGGTCAGGAGTTTGAGACGAGCCTGGCCAACATGGTGAAACCCCATCTCTACTAAGAATACAAAAAAATATGTATTAGCTGGGTGTGGGGGTGCATGCTTGTAATCCCAGCTACTCAGGAGGCTAAGGCAGGAGAATTGCTTGAACCCGGGAGGTGGAGGTTGCAGTGAGCAGAGAGCGCACCACTGCATTCCAGCCTGGGTGACAAGAGTGAGATTCCACCTCCAAAAAAAAAATAATAATAATAAGTCTATGACTTATTCAAGCAATGAGGTAATTTTAAATGTACTACATTCAATATGTAAGAATTTTCTAAATATACTAAATATAAATGATCCCATTCTTCTGTCACACACCTCCCCAACACATCTCTAATCCCTCAACCATGGCAAAGACTACTAGATGATCACAGCACTTTCAACCTGTTATCAGAATTCTTAGCAACAACTTCTAGACACCTCTTCTGATGCCAAGAAGAGCTGGCATCAGGATCAGGAATAAAACCTGTTTGATTTAGTCAAAACATAGGTTGCCTTAGTCACAGTGCTTATGAAGAAATGTAAAGTCACCACTTTGTAATGAAGCAGGGGACTAAGTAAACTTATAAAGTAAGTGAAAGCGTGTCATTGATTCCTGCCTCCCACTTTGTCCTATTAAACAAAAACTTTCTGGCAAGGGCTCTACAATATGTTAAAAATCCTACCTCCCAGGTATATATATTCAAGAGAAATCAGTGGATATGTACACAAAAGGACTTGGACAAAATGTTTTAAGCAGCTTTATTCATATCTACCAAAAAGCAGAAACAATTCATATTCCCACAGTGGAAAAGGAACAAGCTACCAGCAGGCACAGTAATATAGATGCTGAGTAAAAGAAGCTGTAAGTAATCACATATGCTGGATGATCCATTTATATAAAGTTCAAAACTGATCTATAGTGAGATAAGTAAAAAAAAAGAAAAAAAAAACTATCTCTGGGGAAGGTGGAATGTCTTGGAAAGAACTAAAGGGAGTCTTTCTGGAGTACTGGAAATGTTTTGTGTCTTTATATGAATAGTGATTACAGCTATAAAAAAGCATCAACCTGCATACTTAGAGTTGTGCACTTTACACAGAAAAAAGTAATAATGATGATGATGAAAATAACCAGGCTGTGAGGTACAATACCTGAATCTTTGGGAATTATTAGATGATGTTAAGAAACAACTGAAATGGAAGAATGGTGCTAATAAAGAAGCATATTTTCCTTAATTACATGCTAGCTTTATTTAAACTACTCCTGGCGTTTCATCTATATGTCCCATAAACACCTGTTTAAAATTAGTTCTTTTTAGAGATATCTTTTGCACTAGATCAGAAGTTCATCAGGGGCAGGGACCGGCAAACACTGTCTGTAAAAAGCTAGAGAGATAATATTTTCAGCTTGCAGGCCACATGGTCTCTGCTGCAACTACCCAATTCTGCCACTGTAGCACTAAAGCAGCTATACAAGGTAAGTAAATGAATGAGTGTGGACCAAGTTGACCCACTCACCATAGTTTGCCAACTCCTGATCTAAAAGGGAAGAACTATAACAGTCTTTGTTTTCCATGGTCATCTTCTGCAGTACTTCATATACAGTAGGCACTCAGCAAAGCAAAGCTAAAAAAATCTTTAAAATCATCTCTTCTAATCCCTCCACTCATGGTGAAAAATGTGACTCAGAGGTTAAAATTAGCTCAACAGTACCACTTTTTAAAGCAGTACCTCATTTTAATAAATATGTTAAGATTTAATACTGATTTAAATTCCAAATTTTTTTACATGTAAAACATTTTGAAACAAAAGTTTCAAAAGTTCAAACATTCTACATAGGAGAAACTAAAAATAATTATTTTTGAAAAATTTATCTTTACCTACAGTTTGTTTATAAGTTACCAATACAAGCTTTGAGTCACATAACCATAAGGGATCAATCTAGGAAGTACTTAAAACTCACCATATAAAATGAGAAGCTAAGACTAAATGAAAGTTTCTCCAGGACTCAAGTTTTCTAAAAGCCAAAATGGCAATGAATATATTTAACAGTAGTTAGCATTAGGTAACACATGATTGTAATTTAATAAATAAATTATAAGGATATTTTACATAGTTACACTTCAACACAGTAATACAATATACACTAAAAAATTCATTCTATTACAGCTTATTGAACACTTACATGGCAGTAAAACAATTGGCCAACAGTAGAGGGCAGCATTTTTATTCACTACTAAAATTTTTAAAATTTGAAGTCTTTAAAAAAAAATCTTAAAAATCTGAAATATCTGTATTGAGACTTTCTTTTAAAATATTTCATACCCCTTTCAAAGCTTCAGACTAATAAAATTTTAAAACATCCTACAAGTAAAAGTGCCCTAATACTAATATGAATATTTAAATAAAAGATAGCTGTTTTACCCAAAGTAATCAAATTTTGTATTCATAATTCCCAAACTGATAAACCAATACAATTCAACATTTCTCTGGTAATTAAATCCCTAAAATTATATCAGTTACAGAGTTAAAACAATTATTTGCTGAGTACCCACTGAAATGTACAAACACCCCACATATGGGCATATATTTTCTTTATCCATATAAAGAATTACCAAAAGAATCAGGAACTTTTCACAACTGAAGACTCAGGGAACTGTATGAGAAAATCAGGCAAAGCATCACTCTAAAATATAAAATAAAGGCAGCAAAAAGAGGCTGATAAAGCAGAAACATGTATGGATAAAAGCATCTTTAAAGCTCCTCCTCTTTCATAATCCTTTTATTCCTATCTCCAGGTTGCCTTAATGAAACACCTCCACTTAAAACCATTCACCACCTCTAACAAAGAAAACTAGCACACTAGTTCTAAGAGGAAAAGGAGGACTATAAAAAAGATAAAAGAGTAAGACTGATTCAAAAAAGACTGTCCGTACAACCAGAAAGCTACATATTATACTATTTAATAAAAACTATTAAAAAGAACCACTAATCCCAGCACTTTGGGAGGCCGAGGTAGGCGGATCGCGAGGTCAAGAGATCGAGACCATCCTGGTCAACATGGTGAAACCCTGTCTCTACTAAAAATACAAAAAAATTAGCTGGGCGTGGTGGCGTGCGTCTGTAGTCCCAGCTACTTGGGAGGCTGAGGCAGGAGAACTGCTTGAACCCGGGCGGCGGAGGTTGCAGTGAGCCGAGGTCGCGCCACTGCACTCCAGCCTGGCGCCTGGTGACGGAGTGAGACTCTGTCTCAATAAAAAAAAAAAGAACCGCTAACAATTAGTGAAGTCATACTATGTGCTAATCATTGTTTCATATACTTGACAGGTATTAGCTCAAGTAATCTTTAGCAACCCTGCAAACAGATACCACTATTTTCCTCCACGTTAGAAATGAAGAAACTGAAATCTAGAATAATATTAGCAATTAGTCAAATCACCAAATTAAGTAGCACAGCTATTATAAACTTTTGGCAACCAAAGTTTCAGGGAACTGTCTCAGAAGACCAGGGATTAGCACAGCTCCTTAATCTACTTTTATTATTAGTGTTCAAATAAAAAGCAACTAGTCCCAATCAAATATTGGGACTAGAACCTAGACAGTCTCCAGAGCCTGAGCTTTTTGGCTATTATCCTCTATCCTGCTTACCCTAAGGGGAATAACTTCAGTTGAGTGACTGCTACAGAAATCATAATGCAAGGAATTTAAAAAGTGAGAGTGACAAAATGAGGAAAATGAAAGCCTTAGTTATCCTTTGCCTGACTGCAAAAGGATGAGCAGAAAATAGGGTAGCACTTGAAAGTGATCCCTCTTATTCCAATTCAGCAGGTCCTGAGTGAAGTGAACACCAGATGAACATTGACTGGATAATAAAAACTAAGAAAAAGGTACAATAGTTAAGAAATAAAACAACAGGCCAGGTGTGATGGCTCACACCTGTAATCCCAGCACTCTGGGAGGCCAAAGTGAGCGGATCACCTGAGGTCAGGAGTTCAAGACCAACCTGGCCAACATGGTGAAACCCTGTCTCTACTAATAATATAAAAATGAGCCAGGCATGGTGGTGGCCACCTGCAATCCCACCTACTCAGGAAGCTGAGGCAGGATAATCGCTTGAACTCAGGAGGTGGAGGTTGCGGTGAGCCAAGATTGCTCCACTGTACTCCAGCCTAGGCGACAGAGCAAGATTCAGTCTCAAGAAAAAAAATAAACAAACAATATGCTATGGAAAGTTCAAAAAAATCCAATCATTTTGGATAAGATTAAGAACTATAACGAGCCCTTTCCAAATGGAAATGTAGAGACAATTTAACGAAAATATTTAATATAAAGTACGATGTTTTAACTGGAAAAATAGTCTGAAGGTGATTAACTTATGGAAATTATGGCAATATTTATAAAAACATTAGAAATTTTTATATCTTTAATACCAGAGATTCCTCTCACCTAAAGAATCATGGTTATACCCAGAGATTAAGCTTCCAGCATATCATTTTAAGAGGAAAAAATAGAATCCAAATGTTAACTGATTAAATAAGATACTCAAATCATAAAGTCATTAATAAAAGCTACAGGAAAACATTCAACGAGATGTTAAGGATTTTCAATACGTATTAAATACAAATGATCCCATCTTCTGCCAAGTCTCCCATCTTTCTCCAATTTCTTAGCCACGGCAAAGACTACTAACTGATCACAGCACCCTTTCCTTTAACCTGCTATCAGAATTCTCAACACAGATCTCTGGGCATCCAACATCAACCAGAGTTGGCATCAGAAATAAACCCATCTGATTTAGTCAAAAGGTAGGTTTGACTCAGACAATTGTTAGTCATGGAGCAAAGGGCTAGGAAAACTACTGAAATCAGTTAAAGTATGTCTTTGATTCTTCTCTCTCTTACCTTCTCCTATTAACAAAAACCCACTGGTAAGGACTACAAGAAATAAACTTAAAACCCTGCCTCCCAGGATAACGAATCAATAAGACTACTGCCTAGCCTCTGATTTACACTAGCAGTTGGGAAGATGTATAACACTAGTAAGTGGGAAGATGTATAAGAGATAAACTTGTCCAGCTCTCCTGCCTCACTCTACCGGGCAGGAAACATTCCTTATTGTATACTACTTTAAATTTAGAGAGTGTTCCTACTACTAAAATATTTTTTTCTTAGACTACATAAATTGATTCTAAAGTGCATACAGAAAAATAAACAAGAATCTTTTTTTTTTTTTTTTTTTTTTTTTTAAGAAAAGCTCTAAAACAGAGAAGCAATGATAGAGGATAACCCTATTAGATGTTAAGGTAAACTATATAAAGCTTCAGTAAGTAAAGCACCGTCAATCTGAACAGACAGACTAGTGAAACACAAAATCAAATGTCCAGAAATATACCTAAATACATATGAGAAATTATTATGTGTCAAAAGGTAGCATCTCAATTCAGAGAGGGAAAATAAATACAGATTTCTTCATAAAATGACACTGGAACAATGGGTAAACATTTGGAAAATTATTACACTGGTTCCACAACTAACACTATGCATCAGGATAAACTTAAAATGGTCCAAACATTTAAAAGTGAAATCCTACATAAAGTAACCAAAAGAAAACCTGAGTGACTTTTTTATAATTCTGGAATGTGGAAGGTCTTACTATGACCCAAATGCAGAAGCTAGCCAAGAGGAGAAGGAAAAAAGAGGGAAGAAGATGAGAGGGGAGAGGAGGAGGAGGGGAGGAGAAGAGAATAAAGCACTGGTAACACCATGAATAAAAAATGACAAAGTGTGAGAGGAAAAAACTGCAACTGATATTAGAGACAAAGGCTAATCTCCCTGATGAACACCGAGCTCCTAGAAACTGAGATGAAAAAGACCAACATCCCAATAGAAAAACATGTAAAATAAACCTTCTTAAATACGTAGAAGAAATGAAAATTAAAACTATACTGATATACTATTTCTCATTAAGCACTGGCAAAAATATAAAAATTTGAAAACATACTCTGTTGATAAAGTTGCAAGGAAAAGAGTCATTCTCAAACACTGCCAGTGGGAATACAAAATGGCACAACTCCTACGGAGGGGAATCTGACACTAGGTACCAGAATTACATCTGCATATACTCTTTGAACCAGTAATCCCTTATCATACAGATATGCCTGCACAAATATGAAATGGCATACATACAAAGTTGTTTCCTGAAGTAGCTTGTAAAAGATTAGAAAGAAATTTACCGTCCAGCAAAAATACATTTATACTGTCTTAGTCTATTTGTGCTACTATAACAAAATACCACAGACTAGGTAATTTATAAACAGTAACAATTTATTTCTCACAGTTCTGGAGGCAGGGAAGACCAAGAGCAAGACACTGGCAAGATTAGTGTCTGGTGAGGACTGCTTCTGCTTTAAAAATGGCACTCTTTGCTGCAACCTCTGGAGGAGAACTCTATATCCTCACATGGCAAAGGGGAAAAGAAAGCACTCTCTTCTGCCTCAAGCCCTTTTCATTAGGGTATTAATCCAACTCATGACTTCATCATCTCCCAAAGGCCACACATCCCAACACTGTGGATTAAGTTTCAACATGAATTTTGGAGGGAACACCATCAAACCTAGCATACATCTTTCGAATATTTTGAATCTTTTTCTGATGTACAGTATTATGTATGAATCCAACTTTCATCTTTTTCCAATAGAATAGGTTGTTACAGGTTAGTCAGTTATTTATTTATTTATTTAGAGATGGAGTCTCACTATGTCACCCAGGCTGGAGTGCAGAACCATCTTGACTCGCTGCAACTTCTGCCTCCTGGGTTCAAGCGATTCTCATGCCTCAGCCTCCTGAGCAGCTAGGATTACAAGCACGTGTCACCACACCCAGCTAATTTTTGTAGTTTTAGTAGAGATGAGGTTTCACCATGTTGGCCAGGCTGGTCTCAAACTCCTGACCTCAGGTGATCCGCCCACCTCAGTCTCCCTCAGTGCTAGGATTACAAGTGTGAGTCACCACGCCTGGGCAGGTGATTTATTTAAAATGGTTAATAAACTATGGCACATCCACATGATCAAATATATTTCTGTAAAAATGAATGAGAAAAAGCTCCATGTATTAAAATGGAGAGACCTTCAGGATACTGCAGGTAAAACCAGCAAGAGGCAAAATACCGCATAAAACATAGTACTTATTGTGTAAGGAAAGACAGAAATAAAAATATTCTTATTTACTTGTATTTGTGTTAATACTAGAAAGATAAATAGAAACTAACAAAAAAGTAGTTTCCTATAGGAGTTGGGAGGAAGGTATAGAAGTGAGGCATATCTATATAAACTTTTATATGATAGTTTTGATTTTTAAATTATGTGAATTTATTGTCCACTCAAAAACTGATTAAAAAATAAGTGAAGGGTTGGCTGGTGTGTGGGAATGGCTGTTACAGACTTAATAACTTAATAACAAGTCTATTTAAATTAATTAAAGTTAAAAATTCAGTTTCTCTGTCAAACTAGCCACTCCATTTCAAGTGCCAGTGGACAGGACAGCAAGGATACAGAACACTGCCATCATTGTATGAGGCTCTACTGGACAGTGCTAAAGTTGAGTCTACAGATGGAAGCACGTCTAATACAATGGAAAAGGATTCTGTGTCTCCCATACTAAGTATAAGCCAGAAACAAATATACAACAAAATCAATAAATCAGTCAAATATCAGTCAAATATTTATGTGGCAAGACATGACGATGTACTTCCTTTCCACCATAAACTAAGAAATTCATGGAAAACAATAAGAAGATAAGCCACTTTCTGGATCCTTTTGAATGCATTATAAATACAGAATAATAGATACATTTTAGTGATGATATTCCAGGATGACAATCTAGAACTATATTCAAAATGGGACTTTAAATGCATTAAAGTCCCATTTTAAAAACTAAAATACTTTTTGAATCCATAAACTTCTACCATCTGTTCCAAAGCTTCATTCTTTAAACAATTAGTAAACTTACTAAGCATTTACTATATATAAAACACTTGGTCAGTCACCAGGGATATCACAGAGAACAAAAGTTTCACTTTTTTCTAACACTTACAGGCCAATGAGAAAAACATACATTAATGAAGAATTACACAAATAAATGACATACAGTGTGGCATAAAAGAAAAATAAAGTATACTTATAGAAGTAGAGGAACCTAACTTAATGGGGAATCAAGCAGGGCTTCCTTGAGGAAGTAATCTATAAACTGGAATCTGAAGGGTAAGATTTGGGATAAAGGGCTTGCACTGCAAACAGAGGAAACTATTATGCATAAAGATCTCAAAGCATCTGGGAGGCTGAAGTGGAAGGATTACTTTAGCCCAGGAGGCAGAGACTGCAGTGAGCCAAGATCAGGCCACTGCACTCCAGCCCGAGTGACAGAGTGAGACGCTGTCTAGGGTGGGGAAGAGCTCAAACTCAAAGCAGAAGGAAACACATCACAAGACCTGAAAAAAGTTCTGTCAACAAAAATAATGAAAACCTGATCTGCAGTTTCTAAAATATATGTATTGCCAATTCCTTAACTGGGAGACATCCCTAAGACTGTATGTACTTCAAACATTGCCCTAATGGCACTTAACATGGACTGCACGGTTTTGGAAAATAAGTTCAAAAACAAAAATATTTAACAACTGGCACTGAGTGTAAGAGAATCTCCTGAAATATGAATGTTTATTTTCTCCTTTTTTTTCTTTTTTTGAGACAGAGTCTTGCTCTGTTAGTAGGCTGGAGTGCAGTGGCGTGATCTTGACTCACTGCAACATCCACCTCCCAGGTTCAAATGATTCCCCTGCCTCAGCCTCCCAAGTAGCTGGGATTACAGGTGCACACCACCACACCTGGCTAACTTTTTCTATTTTAGTAGATACAGTTTCACCATGTTGACCTGGATGGTTTCCACCTCCTGACCTCATTATCTGTCCACCTCGGCCTCCCAAAGTGCTGAGATATTACAGCCGTGAGCCACTGTGCCCGGCCTCTCCTTTCTTAATTAAGAACATCCAGGAAAAATTTTTTTCTTTTCAGGTTTTTCTCCTGCTACCTAAACTGCTAAATAACCCTAAAATGAAGAGAGAGAGAGAACATCCCTTTTCTGCTTAGCTGATCAGCAAGCAGCATAACAAAAGATGGAGAAAGATAGGATCCTACTATAAGTAATTCTGGTACTCGCAAGTTCTCACTCATAGGCGGGTGTTGAACAATGAGAACGCATGGACACAGGGAGGGGAGCATCACACGCTGGGGTCCGTCGGGGGGAAACAGGGGAGGGACAGCAGGGGGGGATAACACGGGGAGAAATGCCAGATAAAGGTGATGGGGAGGAAGGCAGCAAACCACACTGCCACATGTGTACCTATGCGACAATCTTACATGTTCTTTACATGTACCCCAAAACCTAAAATGCAGTTAAAAAAAAAAAAAGAAATCCTTGCACTAAAGTTACACAACTCTCAGAAATTACTTGACAGCCGGGAAACCTCTATAATAAAGAACACAAATGCCCTCAGCTGCAGTTTAAGCAGAGGACTTTATTGCTAACATAAGAAAATATACTATATATAACAATAATCCTAAATCACTCTTGTTGGGCTTCTTATGCTCTCAGTTAATTTTCCTACAGTGATTACGAGTCTGACAAAAATGACACTTCTCTGCCTGGCCTCTAACAATATTAACTCCACCTCAACTGACATATTTACAAAGGAGCTAGCTAAGAACACAAGAACTTACAAACACAAAATTAAATCTCTTAGAAAGACATTATGTGGAAAAGCACAAAATACTGTATCCACGCTGATTAAAGTACATAAAAATGTATGTAAGTGCACAAACAATAATCAGAAATACTGCCATGGTAGAAATGCTCACCAGCATCTTTTCCCCCCACAAAATATCTAAATCCAGAAGAGTATTTTTTTTAATTCAAAGAGGAAGTACATTTTCCTTTTCACTAAAGGGCAAAACAAAACAAAAATTACATTTGTGTTTAAAATATATTAATCAGAAAAGGAATGCAGAGCTACTTATGACACAGTCTTAAATTAGTAAATGCCATTAATACTACTGTAAATGGAGACTAAGATTTGGCAATTCAATAGCAGTGATGATGATTTAGTCATCACATCTCACAACCTTGGCATTTGCAAACGTTTTAAAATAAGAGTCTTCATTGTGAAGAACATATAGTTATGGGTGGGGGGAACAACCAAAAAACTAACCATCACTGCTTTAGCTCAACCCACATGCCTGTACTTAAGGGTATCCATGGTAGCAATGATGCAACATGCCTACCTAGTTCACCATGCCTACACAAGTGGGAGAGAGGGGAGGCGGATGATGAAAAAAATTCGTTTGGAAAGGTGTCTCAGTATTAACATGATAAAATTACATCAACTACACTGTCAGACTTTTAAAACACATAAAACCACAAAGCTCTGTAAAGACCAGAAAAGGGAGAAAAGAACAACGGATGGGGTTCACACTGCAGCCTTTAGTTGAAAAGAAAATCAAGAATTTTGCTCTTCCTGCTAGACCTATTGGTTAAATATGTTCAAAGGATATATTCTAATAATTGAACAAATTGTTTTAATTCAGCTTTTCAAAAGCAACTACAAACAATGTTTTAGGCTTCTAATTTCCAACCTACATCCTTTTCTATTTTTGCTTTAACAGTTACATAATAAAAATTTATAAATACTTTAGGGTAATGATTACATCTAATTTTTTAAAGCAAAATAGACCCTCTTTTGCTAAAAAAGGGTCAAGGCAAAAAAAATTCTCAGTCTATCAAGGAAGATCGAGCAGAGAGAAGAGATGGATCATTTCAAATAACTTTGCTATAGTATTGGAATAAAACCAAAATGAATGAAATGATAAAAGGTAAATCACAGGGAAGAACCAACCACTGACAAACATGAAAAAAATTTATAGAGGGAAAAAGCAACAACAACCCTGTTTTCCAGGCTTATGTGCCCTTTAAACATTCATTAAAATATTTCAACAAGACAGTTTACCTAGAGGTACACAGAAGACATCTCTTTATAAACAGGGGATGGAAACAGATAATGGGCATGTCTGTATCCAATCACAAACTGTTTGAACTAGAACTCTATGAGCAACAAGAAAAGAAAACTAATTTCCATCAATTTTCCTGCTTTTTCTCTTATGAAAAATAATTCACTGTACGGGAAAAATAGCCTACTTTCAGAATTTACAAATTTACCTACTCTTGTATTACTGAACATAATTTAAAAATCTCAACAAGTTTGAGATTTTAAACTAGCAATCACTATGAGACATCGTAAGTGCATAGAAATAAAAAAAGGTAAATTATTCCGTATTTTAAAAACCAATGGACACATTTTAAATGTAAGCACACTGAATCTATAATAACACCATCACACAATGTCTGCAAACTGGTGCTCGAAAATAAAAGAAGCCAAACTTAGAGATTCACTGAAGCATGCTGTACTTTGAAGACAATGAGCAAAACAGACTTCAAAACAAGTACTTTCAAGGAGTACTTGTACAAGTTTAATAATTTTAATCCAAATTAACATCTAACAGCCACACAATCAGCACTTGACTATTTTCCTCTTCCTAAAAAAACACAAAAAATTAACTATAATTACAACAGATGGAAGAGTCCTGAAAATGTTCTCAAAATGAGTTATACGTTCAACTAGCATGGCATGTTGGGACACGAAAAAAAGGGGAGGAGAATAACTCTGAGAATATATTTAGAAGATTTAAATATAATCAAGGCTTTACAGACCTTTGCTGTTGGGAGAAAGCCTTCCTGAATATCTCAGGGAAAAATATTTCTGTGCAACACATTTTTAGCTATCTAAAACACATTTCAAAATACTGCCTTTTCCAAAGGATATAAACTAAGCATCACATGGATTCAAATATATATTTTCAAATATATAACAATGGTTACACCTTATTTTTAAACTACACAGTTAACAAAGGGTTTCTCACATCTGTCACTAACAATGAAATACAGAAAAGCATATTATATCTTACCTTTGTGGTTACAATGCACAGGCAATCCATTACTTTACCATTACAATATTTTATACATAAACCAAACTATTTTAAGTTGCCTAGTTGAACAAAAAATGTAAATAAAAATAAAGTTGTGAGATAAAACTATAAATGAAAAAGTTATAACTGTAGCTAGATGGCTCCAGGATCCATTCTTAGAGGTAGCAATTTTTCTACTATCTGAAATACAAGAAACCAGAGTCTGTCACGTGCCCTACAATCTTCTTTATGTAATCTGTATCTGAAGAACTCAAAATTACCCCACAAAACACTGTGGAAGATGTCAGGGCTTATTCCACAAGAGTCCACTCCTTCTTCAGATGCTGTTTCATTAATCCCTCTTTTCAAGATAGGAGGTTGACAGGAAGTCATCTGATGAAATGCTCCACAAAGAGGTTTCCCCAATATAAATTTAAATCAGCTTCTCTTTGTTTGCTACAGTTTAAATACTCAAATGACAACTACCAAAAAAAAAAAAAATCACTAAAAATATGCCAGCAAACATTTCCTCCACTAAACCATTTCAGCAACTGCAGTCTGCAAAGTAATGACTTTCTCGAGCAGTAATGAATGGAATATTCCATGTGGTTTTTTTGAGAAGGGGAGCAGGAAAAACAAAATATAATAATTTAAAATACTATCTCTAAAACTTGCCTTTTTTTCTTTGCTAAAAAAATGAATAAATAACATTTTACTAATGAAGGCAAATTTTAACTTTATTGCCTTACTAAATCCATTTCACTGATTCCCCCCACCAAAAAAAACCACCACAAAAAGATAGTATAACTATATAACCTTTCAAACTCCTCAAGAAGTCTTCGATTTTAACCCAGAAGCAAACTAACTTTGTGAATTTATGTCCTGTCTCCAAGATCATTAGGACTGGAGACAGGCTAACAGACAGGGGACATGGCAGAGGGATATAGCTGGCTTTCGGTATCATAAGCTTCCAGCCACATTCCTCTATACAAATGCCATATTAAGGTTAGCCGCATGTGGTGGCCTGCACCTGTAGTCCTGGCTACTTGGGAGGCTGAAACTGGACAACGGCTTGAGCTCAGGAGTTTGAGGATGTAGTGAGCTGTAATTGCACCACTGCACTCCAGCCTAGCAACAAAGTGAGACCCTATCTGTAAAAAACTTTAAAATCCAAAAAAATTTCTAAAAAAGTTTTCAATGCATAGTAAGGAAGAATATTATCTCTAATTTCTGTCCACAAAGTTTCCTCATAGTTTACAGATATTATGAATGACCTCAAGTTCAAACAATTGAACTGTTCCTACTTGCCTCTTATACCCTATTCCTCCTCCTAACATTTCAAATACACATGGGCTGCACCAACAACTTTCAGACTAAACCAAATTTCACTGTAAAGGTTATGAAAAGGAGTTAATACATATATATCACTTGGTAGAACCTATCAAATAGTAAGCATTATCAATGTTGTTATTACTATCATTGACATGTATCAGATTACAGTCTTTTATTTAAAGCCTAACAGGATATACTTGAGACAGGTTCAATGGGAATTTACCTTACTTTACCTAACGGGGCTGTTATGTGAGGATTAAATAATACACACAGGGCACTTAGAATAATGCTGACCTTGTTAAGTCAACAGTGGCAATAAATAGTCCAATAGTGCTCAATAAATGCCAGTTACAGCTATGTATCTATTGTGGTATAATATGAAATATATTGGTCTTTGTTTCTGTCACAGAGCGCCTAAAACTCTTGGAAATTCCTAATGGGAGGGTCTTTTTTTGTTCACGACAAGCTCTTTGGATCACAACTAATGCTAATGAGGTAACTTAGAGTGAGATCCCCAGAAAGCCTAAGGATGAGGCTCTTCACCAGAAAGATCATGAAATTAGAGGATTATAGGGCCAGACGTGGTGGCTCACGCCTGTAATCCAAGCACTTTGGAGACCAAGGTGGGCGCTTCACCTGAGATAGGGAGTTCAAGACCAGCCTGACCAACATGGTGAAACCCTGTCTTTAAAAAAATTAAAAAAAAAAAAAAAAAAGAAAGAAATTAGAGGATTATAGAGTTGGAACTTTCAGCTCCACCCACCAACCTCCAGGAAAGGGACAGGGGTGGGAGGGCTGAAGATCAAGCTCTATAAAAACTCTTAACAAGATGCGATGTGCTTTTGGGTTGGCAGAAGCATGGTGGGAAGGCTGAGGACTCCAACTCTACCAGGATAGAAGTGCTTGCACTTGGGACCCTTCCAGATCTTGCCCTATGTGCCTCTTTATCTGGCTGTTCATCTGTATCCTTTATAACATCTTTTATAATAAACTGGTATATGCATTTCCCTGAGTTCAAAGCCATCCAAGCAAATTAATCAAACCCAAGGAGCGGGTCGTGTGAACCCCAATTTATAACTAGCCAGTCAGAAGTATAGGTCACAATCTACTATATGTAAAGTGGGGACAGTCTTGTGGGGCTGAGCCCCCAACCTGTAGGATCTGACATACTTACGGAGTACTACTGTCTCTAAGCAGATATTGCCAGAATTGTATTTACTTAGATACTACTATCTCTAAGTAGATAGTATCAGAATTGAATTATACGACACCCAGTGGGTGTCCATTGGAAAACCTTCACCAAACAAAAAACTCCTCATACATCTAGTCACAGAAGTGTGCTGCGTTGAGAGTAGAGAGAAAAAATGGTTTGTTTTCTCCTCTCAGACCTAAATACACATGTATGTAGCTATGTAAATTTCATCACGGGCCAACCCTTCCCTTATCCCATGCAGTATGTAGCCTGGAAATTACATGCTCTGTTGAGTACTCTCTTATCCCCACCCCACCCACACAATAATCATTTGCTCCCAACATAAAAGAGTAAAGCTCATATGAGGCTCAAGGCTCATGTCTCCTTAAATAAAGTTTATCATTTTTAAGTAGAATACTGAAAACAGTGTGAGTAATATCTAAGTACTGAATAGGCATTGCATTTTGTGAAGGAAAATAAGGAGCTTGTAAAACCCTTTACCTGGTTGCTCTCTTAGTATTCTGCAATTTCTCTTGTGAAATTTTCATGACATCTAGAGTAGTCTAGCCCAGAGAGGGCAGGCATCCCTAAGTTTGGCAGACTTCATAATAGAAGAGGCTCAAAATCACTACAGCAAGTCAGAAATATGATTCAGCCAGTGTACCTTATGTAGGCATTTTCTTTAGGAGATAGGGAGAGGGTTTCAACTTCCCCTTTAGTAAAATAAAAACCTCAATGGCTTCTAAGAGTCCTTGAAATTATACCAAGCCTATGTTTCAGTTTCTAAATCCAATGGATTCTAAGGCCCAACAGGACAAGACTCAAGAATCTCTCATGAGGCCAGACGCGGTGGCTCACACCCATAATCCCAGCACTTTGGGAGGCTGAGGTGGGCAGATCACTTGAAGTCAGCATTTTAGTACTAGCCTGGCCAACATGGTAAAACCCTGTCTCTAATAAAAATACAAAAATCAGCCAGGCATGATGGTATGCACACCTGTAATCCCAGCCACTCGGGAGGCTGAGGTGGGAGAATCACTTGAACCCGGGAGGTGTACGTTGCAGTGAGCCGAGATCCCGCCACTGCACTCCAGGTTGGGTGCCAGGGCGCCAGGGGAGGGAAAAGAATGTCTCATGTACCTACCATTTTACCCCCATAACCCTGGGGGATAGCATGGTGGCTAGAATGTTTGTGGAATTAATGAATGACCTTTTAATATTTAAACTACAGGTGATTACGAAATTGAAAACAGCTTGAAACAACCCTGAAAATTACACACTCCATTTTCCCAGTAAAAATAAAAGTTTTGCCAACTCAATTATAAACCTATAAGAAGATTAAATAGTCAAATAGCTAAATGTATCAGTTAACATATAATTATTTAACAACACATTATTAAAATGGTACGTATATTATTCCAGTTACATTTCAGAAGACAATTTTAGTCAAACTCCTCACATTCATCTCCGATGTTTAGGGTCATGGTAATTACAACCATTTGTTAATTATCTAATCTATTTGGCCTCAAATATCTGTTTTATAGAATCTAAGTTGTTTAAGATACTGCCCTTTCTGAACTATAATGTCACTTGACCATTTATCCCAAATTAATACTCCAGATTGAGTATCCATAATCCAAAAATCCACAATCTAAATGCTCCAAAATCCAAAACCTTTTAAGTGCCAACATAATCCTCAAAGAAAATACTCATTGGAGCATTCCACATTTTGTTATCGGGTTTTTTTTTTTTTTAAGATGGAGTTTCACTCTTGCCACCCAGGAGTCCAGTGGCGCAATCTCAGCTCACTGCAACCTCTGCCTCTCAGGTTTAAGTTTCTCCTGCCTTAGCCTCCCCACATAGCTGGGATTACAGGCGATCACCACCATGCCCAGCTAATTTTTGTATTTTTAGTAGAGATGGGGTTTTTCCATGTTGGCCAGGCTGGTCTTGAACTCCTGACCTCAGTTGATCCACCTGCCTCCGCCTCCCAAAGTGGTGGGATTACAGGCGTGAGCCACCATGCCCAGTCACATTCCAGATTTTGAATTTTCAGATTAGGGATATTCAACCAACAAGTATGATGAAAATATCAAAATATGAACAAATCCAAAATCCAAAACACTTCTGGTCCCAAGTATTTTGGATAAGGAATACTCAACCTGTAGTGCTCATTCACAGAACAGGCAGCCAATTTTCCCCTGTACTGTAGGCATATATTTATAACCTTCATGATGTCACCCCTTACTATATTATTTTTTAATATACCTAAGTAAGCCTTCAAAAAAGCTTACATATATCTAATACAGGTTTTAGGGCCATACTCAGGAACATTATTCAATTTGTGTTAAATTCTACACTAACTGCATCTTCTCTAAGTATCTATAAATATTCAAGTGGCACTGAGTAGGGTACATTTCAAGCCTATGTGTTCTCCTCAGATGGTCATTTGCAGTTAAAAGTAATTTAGAAATCACCCTGTAATATGAGCACCTTTAGGAGGACTGAAATATAAGCCTTTTGAGATGGTAACACTTCACCTAATAGGCACATAAGATAATTAACAGTATTTTAGAATACCAGTGGTTTTCTATACACAAGCAATTGTTTCCAACCATTAACACAATAAGACTGACTTTCCCACCTTAAGCAAATAAAAAAATGAACAAATATAAAACAATGATTTTCAAATATCGGACAAAGTGCAAAACAGTGATCCCTGTGAGAAGAGACACAAATGAGGTGTGTCCTGTAAATGCCCAGAAAGTTTCCAGGCTGTAGCAGAAGAAGGGGGAAACAAAGCCCAGCAGTCTGAGTTAAGGAGAAAGCGCTGGAATGCACAGAGCTAAAATTCCCAGGTAAGAGTACCAGAAAGGAGAGCTGCACAGAGAAAGTGCCAGAGATGTGCAGAGTTCCCCTCAAGTCTTCAGATTAGTTTTTTGATCAGTACGTGCATATAAGAAAACTTGAAGGTGAGAAAAGAATCTTAGAAAGAAGCAAATGGAAAAAAAACCAGAGCTCACACAAGGCCAAGAATAATGGAAAAACACTTAATACATGGGGCACTGGGTATCGCCTTCCACAACTAAGGGTTGCTCAGTCTCACTAAAAAAGCTTAAAAGCAGTTTGAACAGGATCAAACTCTTTCCAAGTAATTTAACTACATCCCAAAACAAAGCTCAAGAATATTTAAAAGAATACAAAAATATCTAGGTCCCCAGTAGGTAAAATTCACAATGTCTGCCAAATTCATCAAAATTGCCAGGCATGTAAAGAAGCGAGAAAACACAACCCAAAGAGAAAAGAAAATCAATCAGTAAAAGCTGACCCAGAAAAGACACAACAGAATCAGGGGACATTTTAAAAGTTACTTTACAAGGACTTCATGACCAAAACAGCAAAAGCATTGGCAACAAAAGCCAAAATAGACAAATGGGACCTAATCAAACTCCACAGCTTCTGCACAGCAAAAGAAACAGTCATTAGAATGAATCGGCAACCAACAGAATGGGAAAAAATTTTTGCAGTCTACCCATCTGACAAAGGGCTAATATCCAGAATCTACAAAGAACTGAAACAGATTTACAAGAAAAAAAC
>PVKV010031218.1:0-21280 GCA_004027835.1 Alouatta palliata | reverse complement strand
GCTCCCCCAGCCTCCCCACGGATGCCCCGACCTCCCACGGCTCCCCCAGCCTCCCCACAGCTCCCCTGGCCTCCCCACTTTTCTGTGGGTCTCCAGCCTCAGCCTGCTCTTCCCACAGGTGGGCTCCCTGCCTCCTACACCCCTCAGCCTGCTCTGGCCACATCGAGTCTTGTGGTCACTCATCCTGCAGCAGGCTGCTGGCTTGTATGTCCTGGTGGCTTTGGATGGGCTGCTCTCTCTGAACGTAACTCTTCCTTGTCTCTGCCTAGCAAACCCCACACATCCTTCTGGGGCTCACATTTCACCTCACTAGGAAGTCTTCCAGAATCTCTAGAAAGAGCCCGCCATGCCCTCCCTCAGGTCCCTGAATTGCTCAGCCTAGGCCTGCACCTGCCACTGTACTGCTGACCGAGGGCCCAGGCCCCTGTGGTTCCAGGATGGCTCTGCTGAGCCTGAGGTGAGAGGAGCCTTTGACAGCTGGAGCCTTTGACAGCCCCCAGAGCTGTGGCCAGTCCCTCCAGGCTACCTGCAGAGCAGGACAAGGTTGAGAAACCTGTCTACAATCCCAGAGAGTTGAGAAACTCTCCCATGTTCTAGAAAGGAGGTGGCATCGAGACAGGTGGCCAGGTGCCACCAGTGCCCCGAAGGCTTGGCAGGCCAGCCGTGGGAACAGCACAGCAGGTGCCACCCTGGGTGCAGAGCTGGAGGCTTCTACACCAAGGAGCGGTGGGAACCGGAAGAAAGAGGAGTGCGGCCTGGGCACCTCCAGCCTCGGGCCAGCTGCACAGCAGTACCCAAGGCAGCGGCCAGGTGTGCCCGTCCCAAGGTCTGCAGAGGGGCCTAGAGCAGCTCACCCATGAGCTCCTACCCAGCCCCGGGCCCAGGCCACAGCACCCTCTCCTGATGATGTAGGAGGAAGAGGCAGGAGCCAGCAGGGCCGAGGGGGTTGCTACCTTCCATCTGCAGGCGATAGAGCATGGAGCAGCTGTCCACCACGTCCAGCATTGCACCGCCGGCCTGCAGGCTGGGAAGGATCTGGAAGACAGGGCGGACAAGGCAGGCTCAGCCGGTGGGCTGGATGAGGTGTCTGCAGGGCCAGCTGTGGGCCAGCCTTTCTGGGTGGGGTGGGCCTGCACGGAGCAAGCCCTCTGCCACTGTCCCCACCACCTCAACTAACAGGCCCATCACTCTTGCCTGGGGTTCGAACTGCTCCAAGCGCTAGAGGGGTCACCAGGCGGAACTGAAGAAGGAGCCCACTGCACTGCAGGCCCAGGGCCTGTGCCAGGCCCAGGTATCTGTCATCTCCCACCCCTGGGCCTCAGACCACACTGGTGGGAGGGCTGTCTGCCCAATCACGTTTCTAGACTCAGCTTTGCTGAGCGGGCCACCTCCAGCTCATGATGTATGATGGGACCCTTCATTTCTTTTCTTTTCTTTTTTTTTTTTTGAGATGGAATCTCACTTTGTCACCCAGGCTAGAGTGCAGTGGTGCGATCTTGGCTCACTGCAACCTCCACCTCCAAGGTTCAAGTGATTCTCCTGCCTCAGCCTCCCGAGTAGCTGGGAAGATTACAGACGCCCACCCCTCATGCCTGGCTAATTTTTTGTATTTGTAGTAGACACTGGGTTTTACCATGTTGGCCAGGCTGGTCTCAAACTCCTGACCTCAGGTGAGGAGGTCTCAAACTCCTGACCTCGGCCTCCCCAAGTGCTGGGATTACAGGCAAGAGCCACCTCACCCGGTCCACCCTTCATTTCTTCCTACAACTTCCTCATCACGTGGAAAGGATTCCTTCAAGGGAAATGTACTGTGTGTTTTTCTCTGGTGTTTAGGTCCCCAGATCAAAGCATTTCTTTGGTGCCAGGCTTTTACGATGAAGCCATTGGTAGGGTCCTTGGGAGCTGTGAGTCAGCCTTTTTTTTCCCCCTCTCAAAAGAATGCCTGGGCCTGGGGAGGAGGAATGGGGAGTTAGTGTTTAATGGGTATAGAGTTTCAGTTTGGGATGACAAAGAATGTTCTGGAAATGGAGGGTGGTGATGGTTACACAATGTGAATGTGCTTAATGCCACAGAACTACACTTAATTTTTTTTATTTTTGGAGACAGGCTCTCACTCTGTCACCCTAGGCTGGAATGCAGTGGCACGATCTTAGTTCACTGCCTCCTGGGGTTCAAGCAATTCTTATGCCTCAGCCTCCTCAGTAGCTGGGATTACAGGCGCCTGCCACCACGCCTGGCTCATCTTTTTATATTTTTAGTGGAGACAGGGTTTCGCCATGTTGGCCAGGCTGGTCATGAACTCCTGACCTCAGATGATCCACCTGCCTTGGCCTCCCAAAGTGCTAGGATTACAGGCATGCAGGCGTGAACCACCACACCCGGCCTTGTACACTTAATTTTATGGTATTTATATTTTATCATGGTAAAGTAAAAAAATTCCAATGGGTAGACCTGTTGTCTTACCAAAGAAAACTGATATGAAGGGGCTGGAAAAAAGTCCATGATTGCAGACGAGGCCCTCAGACGTGTAAATCTATCAACACCCTCAGGGTGAGCAGAGCCAACCACTGTCCCCAGCACAGGCAGGGTTACAACACTGCTCCTGACAAAAGTAACCCCATGAGGCCTTACACAAGAAACATGTTCTTGCTCCAGCTGTTTTTTCTGGCTAGGATAACCTGGTGAACTCAAAGATCTGGCCTGTTTGAGACCAAAAGGCCCAATGCTGCAACAAACCGCACTCAGTGTGAACGCAACTTACATGGGTATCGTAGATGGTCAGCGCGGCCTCGTATTCACCCTGGAAGAATAAAGTTCTCCTGATTAAGCTCTGGAGGAGGCAAAGTGTAATGCTGAAAACGGCCAGGCCAAAGCACCCGAAGCATGGCCTCCAGCCTCCCCTTCCTCTCAGAGGGGCACGGGCGGTGCCTCGGCGGCATCAGGGCGGGAGAAGGCAAACCTGCTTCCAACGGCCTTTGGTTCCCAGCACAGGAAGGACAGCAGCACCTTGTGCTGCAGCCACTGAAAAAACCGTTGCTGTGGAAGCATTCTCTCCTAGTGGAAGAGGTAATATAGGTGTTGCTCATACTAACTGCTCCAAGCTCTTTCATGTATTTCTTTCTAGCCTTTTTCTTTTTCTTTTTTTTTTTTTGAGATGGGGTTTTCCTCTGTCACTCAGGCTGGAGTGCAGCGGCACAGTCTCAGCTCACGGTAACCTCTGCCTCCCAGGTTCAAGCGATTCTCGTGCCTCAGCCTCAGGACTACCGGGATGCACAGCCACGCCCGGCTAATTTTTGTATTTTTAGTAGAGACGAGGTTTCACCATGTTGCCTAGGCTGGTCTCGAACTCCTGACCTCAGGTGATTTGCCTGCCTTGGCCTCCCAAAGTGCTGGGATTGCAGGCGTGAGCCACTGCGCCAGGCCACCTTTTTCTTTTCTGCATATGTTTCCTCTCCTGTCCCTAAGGCTGGTTCTGTGCTGTCTTCCAGACAGTGTATAGTCACATCTTATGTCACGACAGGGCCCTCAGGTTCTGAGCACTTCTTGCTTTTTGGACATTCAGGGAGCTTCTAGCTTTTGTCATGATAAAGAGCAGTGAAAGAGACAGCCTCATACATGGAACCCTGTGGCGGAGTCCCTGGGGTCACGGGTGTCCTCATCAGCTGCCCCACGGCCTGGCTCCTGCTGGAAGATCTCACGGCCCAGGCAGGTATGGCCCACGGGGTCGGGGCTTGTCTCTCCCCTCCAGCCACAGAGAGGCACTCAGTCTGAATGGTCTCCACTAGTTATAGACCACAGATGCGATTTCCAGGCCTCAACAGTGAAAACTCCCCAAAGCAACTCAAGCCCGGAATGCTGCGTTGCATCAGGTCACCACTGAAACGTGCAAACACAACAGAGCTGTCCCGGGATGAGCACACACAGCAACAGCTAGAAAAATCTTTCTCCCTCTGGACGTCTTCATGGGGTAAGACAGTGCAAACAGATGGTCACCTTACCTTCTCAATCAGATATAAAGCCCAGTGCCAATAGTTATGACAAGCCAACATATCCGAGTCCTGGAGGAAAAAAAACGAGAATTCACGAGATGTCTGAAGGCCTACAGGAAAAAAACAAATGCTGTTTTGTACTAATGCAGAAACCATCATCTTTTTTTTTTGAGACAGAGTCTGGCTCTGTCGCCCAGGCTGGAGTGAAGTGGTGCAACCTCAGCTTGCTGCAACCTCCACCTCCCAGGTTCAAGCGATTCTCCATCTCAGCCTCCCGAGTAGCTGGAATTATAAGAGTGCACCACCACATCTAGCTAAATTTTTTTTTTTCAGACAAAGTTTTGCTCTTGTTGCCCAGGCTGGAGTGCAATCTCAGCTCACAGCAACCTCTGCCACCTGGGTGCGAGCGATTCTCCGTCTCAGCCTCCCGAGTAGCTGGGATTATAGGCATGCACCACCACGCCTGGCTAATTTTGTGTTGTTAGTAGAGACAGGGTTTCTCCATGTTGGTCAGGCTGGTCTCTAACTCCCAACCTCAGGTGATCCACCTCCCTTGGCCTCCCAAAGTGCTGGGATTTTAGGCATGAGCCACCACCGTGCCTGGCCATACCTGGCTAATTTTTCTATCTTTGGTAGAGACGGGGCTTCACCATGTTGGCCAGGCTGGTCTTGAACCCCTGACCTCAGGTGATCCGCTCGCCTCAGCCTCCCAAAGCGCTGGGATTACAGGCGTGAGCCACCACGCCCAGCTACAGAAACCATCATTTTTGAGTGTAGGAAACAATATTTTCTGCCTGTGCTGGGCACCTCCAGGCCACATACTTACCTTTCACTCCGAAGGGTGGTGACTAGTATGCCTGCATTTACCAAGGAGGAAACTGAGGCTGGGGAGCTTCACAGCCTGCTTGCTCAAGCGAGGGAGCAGCAGCCCAGGACCAGCACAGAGGAAGTTACTTCAGCAACTCCAGCTTCGCCTTCCTCACGTGCAAAGTTGATAAATGGAATAACAGCCACTTCACAGGGAGATGTGAGGCCCATGAGTGCTCAGACAGCTTAGGGCACTTAGATAAAACTGCAAGGATCAGCAGAGCACAGCGGCTCATACCTGTAATCCCAGCACTTTGGGAGGCTGAGGCAGAAGGATCACCTGAGCCCAAGAGTCCAAGACCCACCTGGGCAACATAAGGAAGAGACCTTGTCTCTCTCAAAAAAAATTTTTTTTTAATTAGCCAGGTGTGGTGGCATGCACCAGTAGTCCCAGCTACTTGGGAGGCTGAGGTGGAAGGACTACTTGAGCCCAGGAGGTCCAGGCTGCAGTGAGCCCTGATTGTGCCATTGCACTCCAGCCTGGGCAACAGAGCAAGAATGCGTCTCAAAAAAAAAAAAAAACCCCGCAGGGAATCACCAGGCCCAGGGCAACACTCCAGCAGGTGCTGGCAAAGCCCCGAGAGCCAGGGGAGCGGGTGGTATGCTGGTGGCTACCTTAGGCCACCCTCAGTATGAAGCAAGCGGTGTTTCAGCAGGACCTGTGCTGGGCTCGGAGCTGGCCCCTACTAGGATATTCCAAGCTTGGGAAACTGGACTCATGATCCTCGGCAATGACAGCACCCAGCACTCAGGAACCTCAAACAAACGTCACTGTCCCTGAGGAGGGAACCTGACAGCTCCCCCTTGACAGGGCTGAACCTGGAGGCCCGAGGGTCCCCCCAGCACAGCTCAGACTGCACGGCTCCTGCTTGGGAGCCAGCGCACACCCTCCCCTGATACAAAGCAGGGTGACCCCAAATACAAAGCAGCCTCAGTGGAGTCCCTAGGGCAAGGTATAGGCCTGGGGTGGGGACTAGAATCTTGACTGCACTCCACTCAGCAGCCAAACACTTGAGGCAGGTGCAAGAGGAGGAGGAGAAGGAACCCCAAGAATGAAGCCGTGCCCTGTAACTCCTCCTGTTCATAAAGCCTCAGCCTAACTCAAGGGGATGCATTGAATTTCCCAGGGAGGTAACCGACCCAGCGACAAGCGTTGTACCTTCCACTGGGCCTCTGAGTGCTGCATGAATTCCAGCCCGTCCTTGATCTCTGCTTTCATCTCATGGATGTGAGCGATGGTATGCACCGACCACGCGTCTGTCGGGTTCATCGATAAAGCCTATGCGGGGTGCAGAGAAGAGGATTCCAGATAAAGTGGATCAGTCAGGCTGCCGGGGCAGGCGACTACAGGTCTCTAAGGGGCAAGAGGGGCCTGGGCTTATCGGGGTGGAGCAAGTGTGGGGACAGGGCTCTGACTCAAGACACTGACCATCAGCACCACTTCCCGCCTGCCTAGGCACACCAGCTCACGGGTCTCACTGTCTGGTTCACAGATGAGGAAGCTGAGACTTCGGGAGACTAAGCGACTTGCCTGGGGTCACCCAGCTGGACAGCGACAGGGTCTTTCCAAAGCCAGGGTTCATCCCTAAGCCCACAGCCATCTGCGTACAGCTGAGGCACTTGCAAATATGCCCGTCCTCTCTGGGCCTCAGTTACTGCCAGAAAGGCCACGGATGCTGCCTTCCTCTTAGAGAAACGGTTACTGTCCCTGTGAATGCGGTGTCAACTGTCAAGTGCTCCAGCGGCCATGGCTGCCTCTTCCCACTACCATACATGTGAGGACACGTGGCTTTCTGGGTGCGGAAACAGCTGGCTCTGAGGTTATCGCAGTTCGCGACAAAAGCCGCTCCCACGAACTGTGAGCTTGACAGCAACCAGTCAGGCAGGCAGGACTCATGGAATGATCCTCCTCTCCTAGCTGTTCTTTCTTCTATTTATGTGTCTAGCTCAAGTTTGCTAAGCATCCAGGTGGAGCTCAGAAAATGGAGCAGTAGGCTCACACTTGTAATCCCAGCACTTCGGGAGGCTGAGGCGGGCGGATCACCTGAGGTCAGGAGTTCAAGACCAGCCTGGCCAACATGGTGAAACCCCGTCTCTACTAAAAATACAAAAATTAGCCAGGTGTGGTGGCAGGTGCCTGTAATCCCAGCTACTTAGAAGGTTGAGGCGGGAGAATCACTTGAATCTGGGAGGTGGAGGTTTCAGTGAGCCAAGATCACGCCATTGCACTCCAGCCTGGGTGACAAGAACAAAAGTTTGTCTCAAAAAAAAAAAAAAAAAAAAAAAGAAAAAGAAAAAGAAAAGAAAATGGAGCAGTAAACTGAGGCTCAGAGAGGTCCCATTGCTTGGCCTGTGCCCAGGTCCCCCATGCCAAATCATGAGCTCCCGCCAGCCCACTGTCTGAGTTTTCCCACACCTTTCGCAGGTGTCCAGAAGCCTCAAGCTCCTCTGCCCAGGCCCAGCACCTGCTGCGAGGCTTTTGGCAGGAGGTCAGCCCCAGCAAGCCCTGCCGCTCTGCCCACCACTCAGCTTTCCTGGGCCCGGCCCACTCCATGTGGGAACACAGGGGAAAAAAGCGTGTCTGCTGGGGACCATGGGCACCCCTGGGGCAGGACCCTGAGTACAGGACACTTGGGCACAGTCTAAGCAGGCTGGGGATGGGGCTAAGCGTGCTGCTTTCACGAGTGGCGGGAGTGAAGGGTGGTGGCTGTCACCAGCTCTGATGGGCTGACCAGCTTCCTCCCTCTCTTGGAGCCTTCCCACGGTTCCCTGGGAAAGAGTCCAAATCACATTCCCAGGCTTAAGGCCCAGTACAATCCAGTCCTTGCCTGCCCCTCTACAGCCCTGGCTCCTGGGCTGCGGCTTCCTCCCAAAGCCTCCATCCATCGAGCCACTTGGAGGTCCAGGACCCCAAGCTCCATGGCTGTGCCTGCGCCCACCGCCTGCCTGCTCCTGCCCCAACTCCTCCTGCCCTCACCAGCCTGAGGCTACAGACACATGGCCCATGTGTTCCCACCCCTGGCCCCGTCACAGGCGCTTTTCCTGCCCAGTACTTGTCTGTGGGGTGATCCCGCCCCTGGCCCCATTGCAGCCGCTTTTCCTGCCCAGTACTTGTCTGTGGGGTGCTGGGGTTGGAGTTGAAGAGTTGGCGCCTGCCAGAGGAAGGACGGGGGGCGAGAGCGGAGCAGTTGAGCAGGGCGGGGACCCCATCCACCACTTCTTGCTCCTTGCAAGGCGTGAGCTTGCATGTATTGTCGGCCACCCTCAGTGGGGGGCCTGCCACATCTGCTTTGCCACAGCTACCCTTGTCCAGAGCTTCTCCAACTGTCCCATGAGCTCTCAGGTGCCCAGATGGATGCCACCCACAGGAGGGCCCAGCTGCCATGTTCTCCAAGGAACGTTCCTGCAGCTGATCCCTGAATGGTGGTGTCTGGTCACCCAGGCCATGGAGCCAAGACTGCCAGAAAGCCACTCAGGTCCCCTCAAGCCCTGACTAGAGTTAAAGCAAAGAATGCATCACCCAAGCCTCAAGCCTTGGACTGTGTAATCAGAGCAATCTTCAGAGAGTCCAGCAATCCATGGGCCCCAGAGTGCTGTCTCCCAGGGAGGGTACTGCAAGCAGACTAGGGCAACTACTGAAGGAAGAAGCCCAGTCAGGATGTTGGGAGGCTGGTGCCTGGACCAGGCAGCTGAAAGGACAGCCGTCATCGGGTGATCTGGGTGGAATCCAGCTCTGCCATCTCTGAGGCATGTAGCCTTAGGCAGGCTCTAGCCTTAGTATCTCTCTGAGCCTCGGGCCGCTCAATGGGCAACAAAGAGTTTAACATCATGTGGGCAGAGCTGTATGGATACAGCAGACATACATACCATGCCATGCAGAGCCCAGCCCAGGAGCAGCTGGCACTCCCTTGTGCATGGCAGCCCCTCCAAGGGCCTCAGTTTCCACTCCTGCGAGAGGAGTAGAGGAGAGGGACCCTCAGAGCGTGAGACCACCTGCACCCCATGCCTGACAGCCAGCTGCAGGCTGCCACGTGGCCCTGGGCCCAGATTTGCATGGATGCCAGCAATCACCATGATTGGCAATCACCACTCAGCTCCCTAAACCTTTAGTGCCGTGAGTGCTGCTTGGAAATGGCGAAGTTCAGGGAGGAAGGACCAATGTGTATTTATGCCTCTCCTCCTACAGAGTCCTATACCAGCAGGGCAGAATGGGCTCAGAGCCAGGCAGAGCTGCTGGGAGCCCGGAGCTGCCACTCTGTGCAACCCCAAGTGAGTGGGCTGACCATGGGCTCCCCGCATCCCATCAATTTCATCTGTAGAAGTGGAACCAGTGTCAGAGAAGGAACGTGGCTCTGGGGACCTCGGGCGCTACAGGTGAATGACAGCCCCTGGCAGGCGGCAGCAGCTCACACTAACCTGAGCTCCTCAATCTCTCTGAGGAAGTGAGGCCAGGGTGGGGTTCACGGGGTCACACATGAATGGTGCCCCTCACATGCCCTGGTCCACCCGACAGCTGCTCCCTGAGGATCAGGCACCCTGGGAAGGGCCCACTTACCTCTTTGGCGAGTTTTTTTGCCTGATCGTAGAAGTTGGTTTCCATTAAGCCAAAAGAGTAGATGCCTTTCACATAGCTAAAAACAGAAAAGAGATCTGAGTACAAAATGGATGGGTGGCAGGCTGAATTCTGTCCCTCCAAAAATCGCTGAGGTCCTAACGTCCACTACTGGGAATGTGACCTTTTATGGAAATAGTCTTCGGAGAGGTAGTCAAGTTTAGAGGAGGTCACACGGGATTAGGGTAGGCTCTAATGCAATGACTGGTGTCCTTATGAGGGCAGTGTGAAGACACAGACGCAGAGGGAGGGTGGCAGGTAAAGACCAAGGCAGAGTGGCGCAGCTTCGAACCAAGGGACTTCAGGAAGCTCTGGGCACCACCAGGCATTGGAAGAGGCAGGAAGGACCCGCCCCTGAGGCTTGGAGGGCGCTGGCCCTGCTGACACCTTGGATGGGATTCCTGGCCCTCAAAGCTGTGAGTCCCTGTCTGCTGCTCCAAGCCACCCAGTTTGCAGCCCTTCACTACAATAGCCGCAGGAGACTGACACCCGCCAACCCTGTGCCAAGCTCTGTGCTTTTCAGCAATTCCATGCTTCTGACTGGTGAGGGGCAAGGTGAACGTTACATCTGCACAGTCATCCCCAAACCCAGCACGGAAAGCAGGCCTGCTCCTCAGTGAGCATCCCTCCCACCTCCTAAGAATCAACACGGGTCTCCACTGAGAATAACAAGGGTCCTCTCCCTCCTGTCTGCCTGGTGACGTCCACCCAGAGGTATGACCCGGGGCACTCCCTGAGAAGCCTCCGTGACCTGTGGGCTGTCCACAGCTCCTCCGTGGCTTCTGCAGTGCTGTACACAACCCCCTGCCCGGCCTGCACTGTACTCAGCGGACAGCTGGGTCCTCCTCAAGCCTGGAGCCCCCACAGGATGGGCCCTGTCTATCCAACTCACCCTCAGCCCGGGCCCAGCCCAGGATGGGCTGGAAGACACTGCTGAATAATTACACACTTCCAATCACTCTTGTGGGTTTTTTTTTTTTGAGATGGAGTCTCGCTCTGTCACCCAGGCTGGAGTGCAGTGGTGCGATCTCAGCTCACTGCAACCTCCACCTCCTGGGTTCAGGCAATCCTCCTGCCTCCGCCTCCTGAGTAGCTGGGACTACAGGTGCTCACCACCACATCTGGCTAATTTTGGTATTTTTAGTAGAGTAGGAGTTTTACCACGTTGCCCACACTGGTCTCAAACTCCTGACCTCAGGTGATCTACCTGCCTCTGCCTCCCAAAGTGCTGGGATTACAGGTGTGACACAACGCCCTCAGCCCACACTTCCAATCTCATCTGCAACTGGGCACCCGAGTACCTAGGGTGCTCACACATGAAAGGTGTTCTTTCCTGTAGTTTCTTGGGGTTAAGTGAAAACAAAATAGGGCAATGGGGCTTCTGTTTGAGACTAAGATGTTGGCTTCTCTACTGTGCAAGGAGACTGATTCTAGCTTTTGTTATTCATTGAAGCAATGTCCTTTTTTTTTTTTTTCTGACACAGTCTCGCTCTGTCGCTTAGGCTGGAGGGCAGTGGTGCTCACTGAAACCTCTGCCTCCCGGACTCAAGCGATTCTCCTTCCTCAGCCTCCCAAGTAGCTGGGGCTACAGGCAGGTGCCACCACACCCGGCTAATTTTTGTACTTTTAGTAGAGACAGGGTTTCACCGTATTTGTCAGGCTGTTCTTGAACTCCTGACCTTGTGATCCATCTGCCTCGACTTCCCAAAGTGCTGGGATTACAGGCATGAATCACTGTGCCTGGCCCTGAAGCAATGTTCTTGAGTACTGGCTTCCAGACTTACCTTTAAAAAATATACATGTATTGAGTGTTTACTGGGGTCATTTAGTCCTCAACACTTCAGCTACTGACTGTATGCTTACTGTGTGTCGGGTACTATTAGGTTCTTGTGATGCCTAATTTTTTATGTGTTGATTTGGCTGGGCCATGGTGCCCAGTTGTTTGGTCAAACACCAGTCTAGATGTTGCTGTGAAAATATTTTTATTTGTTTTATTATTATTATTTTGAGACGGAGTTTCGCTTTTGTTGGCCAGGCTGCAGTGCAATGGCGCAGTCTTGGCTCACTGCAACCTCCGCCTACTGGGTTCAGGTGATTCTCTTACCTCAGCCATCCAAGTAGCTGGGATTACAGATGCCCACCACCACACCTGGCTAATTTTTGTATTTTTAGTAGAGATGGGGTTTCGGTATGTTGGCCAGGCTGGTCTCAAACTCCTGACCTCAGGTGATCCACCTACCTTGGCCTCCCAAAGTGCTGAGATTACAGGCGTGAGCCACCACACCCGGCCTTTTTAAAAATTCTTTTAGAGAGAGTCCTGCTCTGCTGCCCAGGGTGGAGTGCAGTGGCATGATCACAGCTCGCTGCAGCCTCAAACTTCTGGGCTTAAGGATCCTCCTGCCACAGCCTCCTGAGTAGCTGTGCCTGGATAAATTTATTTTTTTACTTTTGTTTATTATTACTATTTTTGAGACAGAGTTTCGCTCTGTCACCCAGGCTGGAGTACAGTGTTGAGATCTTGGCTCACCACAATCTCTGCCTTCCAGGTTCAAGGGATTCTCCTGCCTCAGCCTCCCAAGTAGCTGGGATTACAGGCATGTGCTACCACACCTGGCTAATTTTTTTTGTATTTTTAGTAGAGACTGGGTTTCTCCATCTTGGTCAGGCTGGTCTTGAACTCCTGACCTCAGGTGATCCGCCCATCTCAGCCTCCCTAAGTGTTAGGATTATAGGCATGAGCCACCTTGCCCAGCCATTTTTCTTTTTGTAGAGACAGGGTCTTGCCATGTTGACCAGGCTGATCTTGAACTCCTGGGCTCAAGCAATCTTACCGCCTCAGCTTCCCAAAGAGCTGGGATTACAGGCATGAGCCACTGTGCCCAGTCCTGTGAAGGTATTTCTAGATGTGACTTCAGTGAAGCAGATTACCTTCCATGTGGGTGCGCCTCATCCAATCAGTTAAAGGCCTTAAGAGAATGACTGAGGTCCAGAGAAGAAATTCTGCCTGCAGATTGCCTCCAGATGCAAGACTAATGCTGCCTCCTACAGGAATTCCCAGCTTGCTGCCCTCCCCTACAGATTTTCAGCTTGCCAGCCCTTGCATTCACATGAGCCAATTCCTTAAAATAAATCTCCATCCCTCTCTGTCTCAGAGCTCTCTGTACTCCTCTGGAGAGCGCTGACTAAATAATACAGCTTAGTAACCTGTTTGAACCTCACAACTGTCCCGTAATTAAGCTGCAGTGAAGTCAGCCCCATGTGGTGGTCACCAGGAATGTTCATTCGCATTCCTGGCCTCCTCTCTTCCCAAGCACATCCTAGAACTGTATTTCCTGGTCTCCTGTGGGTGGGTGAGGTCATGTGATCAGTTCTCGCCAATGACTTGGGAACAGGGTATTCCTTTCATTTTAAACGTTTAATTGCCACTGTAAGCCCCCATGAAAGCTCACGTTTCCTTCCTAGAGACAGGTATGTCCAGAGGGCAGACGCTTCATCAGCTGGGATCCCAGCTGGAAACAAGGATATGGTGGCAGAGCCCTCAGCCCTCCTAAGGTAGTCATGTAGTATGAGTGAAAAATAAACTTTAATAAGCTTTGGAGAAAGGCTGGGCATGGTGGCTCACGTCTGTAATCCCAAGACTTTGGGAGGCAGAGGCAGGTGGATCATGAGGTCAGGAGTTTGAGACCAGCCTGGCCAATATGGTGAAATCTCATCTCTACTGAAAATACAAAAATTAGCCAGGCATCGTGGCATGCACCTGTAGCCCGAACTACATGGGAGGCTGAGGCACGAGAATCACTTAAACCTGGGAGGTGGAGGCTGCAGTGAGCTAAAATCACACCACTACACTCTAGTCTGGGTGACAGGGCAAGACTCTGTCTCAAAAAAAAAAAAAATTAATAAACAAAATAAGCTTTGGGGAAGAAGAACCAGGAAATGTTTCTTACTGCAGCAAAAACAATCCCATGCTGACTGATACATAATGGCACTACCTCATTCACAGGCGGGATGAAAGTCAAATGAAGAAAAGGAACTAGGAGAACAGCAATAGTGGTCCCATTACTTTCAGGACAGGGCCAAGAGACTCATCATGCTTTTAGGGCAGAAGAGAGAGATTAAGAAACAGAAATGATGTGATTTCCTGCCGGCACATACCTGCTTAGGGGGATGTCAGGTGTCCAGAAGGGGTAAATTCGAGCAACAGAATCTCGCATCTGTTCCTGATAGCCCAGGTAAAAATAAGCATCATGGGAAAATTTCAGGGCCAACATGTCAGTCGGGTGGTCCCGGAGAATCTGTTCCCATAGCTCACAGGCTTTCGGAAAGTTCCTGGAAACCGAGAAAGATTTCTCACCAACACTGAACACAGTCCACCCACTTGGGGAATGTCTTGAACTCCCGACCTCAGGTGATCCGCCTGCCTTGGCCCCCAAAGTGCTTGGATTACAGGCGTGAGGCACCGCACCCAGCCTCCACTTGGGGAATATAAGAGGCATCGCTTCTCACCAGTGTCATGGTCTGCATGGAAGTGGTTTTTTTGTTTTATTTTGTTTTTGAGACGGAGTCTGACCCTGTTGCCCAGGCTGGAGTGCAATGGCATGACCTCGGCTCACTGTAACCTCTGCCTCCCAGGTTCAAATGATTCTCCTGCCTCAGCCTCCCAAGTAGCTGGGATTACAGGCATGCACCAGCACACCCAGTTAATTTTTGTATTTTTAGTAGAGATAGGGTTTCACCATATTGGCCAGGCTGGTCTCAAACTCCCAACCTCATGATCTGCCCACCTCAGCCTCTCAAAGTGCTGGGATTACAGGCATGAGCCACTGGACCAGCAGGAGTATTTTTTTTTTAAATTAGTTTCTATGTTAGTTTTTTTAAATTGAACTAAAGAGTAAAATTTCCCACTGGTTTTCAGTGGGAAATTTTACTCTTTAGTTCAATTAAAAAAAAAAAAATGGTTTAACAAATTGCCAAAGATCATCCCACTGGACATGGTGAGACAGCTGCAGGAAGTCTCTGAGGTGGAACCCACACCTGGGCGGACTCACCGGGAAGGCCAGGCAGCACTTCCCGTCTCAGCGTTGGGAATCCCTGAGCCCCTGAGGAATCAGCTAAGGTCATCGAACTCTGCAGGGTATTGCACCTGCCTGAGCAGACACGGGGGCTGTCTCAGAGAATGAGGGAACAGCGTGGGAACAGCAGTGGGGCGGGGGGGGGGGGGATGACGTGAAAGCCAGTATGAGAGCAAGGAGCACATGGGTGCATATTTGATTTAATCTGATTGATTTTTTATTTCCCACTAGAAGGAGCATGTTTTCTTCTCTCTTCCCTAACCTAGTTAGTTCTGTAGTGTGATCCTATTATTTTTGTAATGAAAATAATATACAATTTACTTAATGAAACAAAATAAGTTACTTTGAACACTAAGTTGAGAATCTTCACCAGTTGCTTCCTCATTCAGCACTCCACCAAGGTTAGAGAAGCAGACAGGAAGCGATTTTCTGCCAGAGCATCTCACAAGCCAGGGGGAGAATAATTTTCCCACCCACCCTCCTCCCGAGGGCACTGGGAAAGGGATACCCTGCCACTCCCCAGCACCACCTCAGGGTGCCAGCTCCTGGCCCAGGGAGGCTCCTCACCCCTTGGCAAATGTCTCTACTGCAGACACATGCAGCTGCTCCCGCTTTGTCAGTGGCTGGGTTCTTGAAATCTCCACCATCGTCTTCACCGACAAGTCCAGCTCTTTGTCCAGCTTCACGGAGCTTCCAGTGCCAATCAGCACCAGGCCATTCGAGATGGCATGACCCATCACTGGTGGGAGGTAAGAGAACGGCTGGTGATTCAGATGGTCCAGCCCAGCCAAGCCCAGCCCAGGCTCCACATGTCACACAGACACCCTGTATTCCAGAAGGCACAAGCCAGGCAGCAGTAGGCTGTGCACTGTGGCCCTGGCAACTGCCTGGAACTCAGCCTCGGCGCTTGTCAGGCAGAAGGGTGCAGTAAGCCTAAAAGCAGTCTTGAACATTTTTCTAATGAGGGCATTCTGCTGAGTGCCAGTGTCTAAAGCACCTTCCCCCTCACTGGATGAGCCACTTAGTGAGAGGCTGCCTCAGGCTCATCGGGTGACAGTGTCAGCACAGCCAGCACACAGCTCCCGGGAGGCATCAGCGGATGCTGCTCATGAGGCGCTGGACAAGGAGGCCCCGGAGCACAGAAGTCCCGATCCTGTCTGCGCTGCTCACATAGGCTGGCAGGACTACAGGCCCCCAGGCCCCGCTCTGGAGAGCCGGAGTGTCCACTGGCATTTGGAACTTGGTCACTGGCTCAGGCCTGGGAACCAGGACCCAACCATACTGCTAGTACCACCCATTTGGTAGAATCACCCTGGAAAACAGCCGGTGATTCCAATAGTCAGGCCCAGCCTAGACCAGCTGGTGATTCAAGTGGTCAAAGCCCCTGATAAGGGCTGGAGGTCTGCTCAGAGTCGGAGCCCACCCCTGGCTACTGGCTCCCCACGACTGGGTTTGGCTCCCCCGTTCTCCCCCAGTTATTTCCTTGTTTGTCCTCTCCAGGGCAGTATAAGCCCCCCGCCTTAAGTCTGACCGGGATGCAGCAGGGTGAGAAGGGGTCCCTGCTGCCCTGCCGAGAGCCCTGTCTCCTCATCAGCCCTTTCCCAGGCCCGGAACCTTGCCACACCCTGGGACCCCACACCTGCAATACACTGTGCTGGCTTCCCCACACCCGCTGTACACACATGCCGGCCTCTGTCAGCCATCGGTCCCCACGTCACCCCGGCCACTCTGGATGAGGCCTCACTGGTCCCCTGATGGAGGCTGCAGCTGCCATCCCTCATGTTCCAGGGGTCTGGGCCTTGGATTCAGGAAGCCTTATCTAATCCCAGCTGTCAACCACCAGCTGGGTGGCTTCAGGTCCAGTCTTACTCTTGCCAACCCTGTTTCCTCATCTGAGAAATGCGACCAGCATCTTCATTCCAGAATTGACGGCAATTAGAGAAAAGACTTGAAAACGCCTTCTATTAGAACCTGGCGTCTTTATGGGAGTGGCTGTTTTTCCAAATACAATGGCAGCTGTCATCTTCCCTCCCACTGTGCAAATGCCACCCCGGTTGCCACCACCCAACCTGCCTTCCCCATCCCAACTGTGTCCCCGTGGTCAGGGAGAGAGAGAGTGGCTGGATGTGTGAAGCGGGGTGCCTCCACCCAGGGAGGGCATCACTCACCGAAGGTTGGGTCTGCTGCTTTGAGCTTTGACAGGCAGCCCTCGATGCCACCAAGACTCTTGTCATTGGTCCACTTTACATACTGAAATGGGAAAGGCAGAACAAGTCCTCACTCAGCCCTTGGATCATACTAACAACGGCGTCGCTCTAAGTCCAGGTTTACACTTCGGGAGGCTGAGGCAGGCAGGTCTTCTGAGGTCAGGAGTTCGAGACCAGCCTGACCAACAGGGTGAAACCCCAACTCTACTAAAAATACAAAAATGAGTGGGGCGTGGTAGTGCACGCCTGTAGTCCCAGCTACTTGGTAGGCAGAGGCATGAGAATCACTTGAAACCAGGGGCCGAGGCTGCAGTGAGCCAAGACCACGTCACTGTACTCCAGCCTGGATGAGAGACTCCATCTCAAAAAGCAAACAAAAAAAAACTAAATCCAGATTTGTTATTCTTTTCTTTTTTTTTTTTTCTTCAGGGGGAAGCGTGAACGCAGTCCCCCACTACCACAAATGAGGCAGTCGAGCAGAACATTGTTTTCTGGACTTTAACCCAAAGAAGGCATAACCTGGCTGATAACTTCCTTCATATGAGGAAGTGAAATACACATCACCTAAGGCACACTTTCTAGGGCTAGGGATGCTGCATTTCCAAAAAAGAACATCAAAAGGCATGTTCTGACCAGGCGCGATGGCTCATGCCCGTAATCCCAGCACTTCGGGAGGCTGAGGTGGGTGGATGACTTGAAGGCAGGAGTTTGAGACCTGCCTGGCCAACATGGTGAAACTCTGTCTCTACAAATAATACAAAAATTAGCCAGGTGTGGTGGTGTGTGTCTGTAGTCCTAGCTGCTTGGGCAGCTGAAGCAGGAGAATCGCCTGAACCCAGGAGGCAAAGGTTGCAGTGAGCTGAGATCGCGCCAATGCACTCCAGCCTGTGAGACAGAGAAAAGGAAAAAAAAAAAAAAAAAAAAAAGGCAAATTCCTCCTGACAGGTGACCTGCTATACAATGGCTTCTGCCGCCCTAAGAGGAGCCTTGAAATTGGTCACAATGGAACATTCCTGCTTCTTATTCATTCATTTAAAAAAACAGTCACAGTAAACGTTCATTTTAGAGTGTTAGAAAGACATAAAAGCTGAAAGATAAAACTTACCTGAATCTCATTTTATATCATCTTTTTGTTTTTTGTTTTTTAAATTGAGACAGACTCTAACTCTGTCGCCCAGGCTGGAGTGCAATGGCATGATCTAGGCTCACTGCAACGTCTGCCTCGAGGGTTCAAGCAATTCTCCTGCCTCAGCCTCCTGAGTAGCTGGGATTACAGGTGCGCGCCACCAGGCCTGGCTAATTTTTGTATATTTAGTAGAGACGGCGTTTTGCCAGGTTGACTAGGCTGGTCTTGAACTCCTGACCTCAGGTGATCCACCTGCCTCAGCCTCCCGAAGTGCTGGGATTACCGGCGTGAGCTACCGTGCCCAGCTCCTCATCATTTTTAACAATTTAGTGTATCTATTCCTAGTCCTTTATTCAAATGCTTCTTTTTAAAAGTCCTAGACCTATAGTCATGCACTGGGTTTTAAAATGTACCCTTTCAGTTGCCTAACCTACATCTACACAGAATTAGCACACGTATTTTTTTTTTTAAGACAGGGTTCGCTCTGTTGCCCAGGCTGGAGTACAGTGGCACAATCACAGCTCACCTCAGCCTCAGCCTCCCAGGCTCAAGCAATCCTCCTGCCTCAGCCTCCAAGCAGCTGGGACTACAGGCTAAACAAGCGTTTTGACAAGATACAGGAGGGTTGGCACAGAGATGTAAAGAACCCAAGTTCTAAATCAGGACAGCACAGAGACACCAATACACTGGACAGGATGTGCCCAGACTGGGAGGGTAAGCTGCCGCTGACTGGGGATGTGGTATGTGACAAACTGAGGGCTCTGCAGAGGCCAACGAGGTACAGGAAAGGCAAGTGAGGTACGTCCAACACAAAACAGACAGCTCAGATGCCCAGAGCTGAGTCGCTTGGCAAGGCAGGCTGGGAACAAGAGGAGTGCCCCTGGCACGGCTCACAGCATCCCATGTGGCCTCTCCCTCTTTTTTTTTTTGAGACGGAGTTTCGCTCTTGTTACCCAGACTGGAGTGCAATGGCGCGATCTCAGCTCACCACAACCTCCGCCTCCTGGGTTCAAGCAATTCTCCTGCCTCAGCCTCCCGAGTAGCTGGGATTACAGGCGTGTGCCACCATGCCCAGCTAATTTTCTGTAATTTTAGTAGAGACGGGTTTTCACCATGTTGACCAGGATGGTCTCGATCTCTCTCTTTTTTTTTTTTTTTTAATATATTTTTTTATAAAGATGGGGTTTCAACATGATGGCCAGGCTGGTCTTGAACTCCTGACCTCAGGTGATCCACCCACCTCGGCCTCCCAAAGTGCTAGGATTACAGGCGTGAGCCACCACGCCCGGCCTGGTCTCGATCTCTTGACCTCGTGATCCACCTGCCTCGGCCTCCCAAAGTGCTGGGATTATAGGTGTGAGCCACTGCGCCCAGCCCCATCCACCCTCTCTTTCTCAGCCCACAGGCTTCTAAGAGCTCCCTCAGTCCTTTCTGTGGATGAAGTCAGTATGCAGCGTCCTCACTGCCAGCGTTAGTTTTCTATCAGTGTAGTTAGGCCCAGGATCATCCTGGTTCTGCCTCCAATTCATGGTCAACCTTCAAGTTGTGACATGGTAAAAGCCCCACAAACTGCATACCTTGACCATACCTTGGCTTTCTGTTGAAACTGATCTCTGTAACCCTAATGTGACAGGCAAGCAGTTAGACCATCTTGGCCCCTGCGACTTGTAATAAGTAACTAAGGCCTGTAATTTCCACCCTGCCCAGGCAATGTGTAATGCTTATCTTGACTTCTGTGAACCAACCACTTAAGTAACAATCGGAATGTCCAAAGTCCCCTGGCCCTCGGAATGTCCGAAGTCCCTCACCCCTGCCCAGAAGGTGGTTTACAGAATGTCCAAAGTCCCCTGGCCCTCGGAATATCCGAAGCCCCTCACCCCTGCCCAGAAGGTGGTTTACAGAATGTCCAAAGTCCCCTGGCCCTCGGAATATCCAAAGCCCCTCACCCCTGCCCAGAAGGTGGTTTACAGAATGTCCAAAGTCCCCTGGCCCTCAGAATGTCCAAAGCCCCTCACCCCTGCCCAGGAGGTGGTTTATGGGCATAAAAGGTCTTGACACCCTCCTTTCGGGGCCACGGGTTGCAGAGACGTGAGTCCTCTGTGGCCTCGGGCAATAAAGACCCTGCAATTTGGCATACTTTTGTCTTGATGTTGATTTTCTATGCTCGCTCTGGTACAACAAAGTAGGTAGATTCAACTTTCTGGGCCTCAGTTTCCCCACCTGCCAAACAAACTAGTTGGATCTTACTTCTGGGTCCTCTCCTAGTTCTAAAACCATAGGCCCCTTCATTGGTAGAGAAATGACTGGTCATGTGGTGGAAGGTCTTGGCACACCTAGGTAGGAGCAGTATACTCACAGATTCATCCCAGGAAAGGATCCATGTCCTGGTGGCAGAGCCCTGCCGCAGACCCTCAGCAGGCCACAGCGGGAGGCAGGGGAGGCCAGCACCCTCACAAAACACCCCCCACGGCGCCCACTGCTGTCCTCCCACCACTCAGTCCTGGGGAAGAGGGCGAGTGCAGAGGCCCTCCCAGGATGCTGTGGGCGGCAGATATCACACATATGTCCCCACGCTCCCATGCCCTCAGGTACAGGGTGCATAGAGGTACTGCCGTCTATTGCTAAGGTCACGGTGCAATTTAAAAAGCATTCCCCAATTTAAAAACCTTCCCCTAGACGTCCACAGAAGGGGCCGCGGCCTCTCTCAGCAGGCATACCTGGGTCAGTGTGGCATCGAACAGCTTGCAGGCTTCGTTGCTTGTGGTGGAGAGCGGGAGCCTCGCATCCTTCCAGGCCTACAGACGGCAAGAAGGGAACAGCAAGGCCTTCTTCCCAGGAGCCCTTCAAACTTCAGCACACACAAGTCGCCTGGCCCCTGTGACCTCCATCTTCCTCATCTGCAAAATGGGCTCAGGCTCCCTGTGCTGGGGGATCGCAAGGAGCCCCTCACCTTCGCGGGCTTCCCTGCGTCCCACGCCATGCCCAGTAGCTAGGTTTTTTAGGAGGTCTTGGGGTCTCCTGAGTACCCTGACGGGCGGCCCTTATTTCCTTTGGTGGGGACCCCACAAGAAGGTCCTCGAGTCGCTTCCAGGTGTTGCCGCGGTCGCGCCTGTGCGCCCAGGGATCGCCCCGCGCCCCGTGCCCCGTGCTCGGGCCATGTCTCCTGCCATTCCCCCTCGCCGCTGCCAGGATTTCTTCCCGCCCAGCACCGCGCCACGCCCTGGACCCGGGGTCCGAGCGGGACCTGGCCGGGAGCAGCCTCGGTGTACCTGGCAGTCGCGCAGAGGCGCCGACGCAGCCATGGTGCGCGGGTCGGGGTCCGTGGGTAGCTCCGAACGCTGGGGCCTTCCGGGAAGGTAGCGTGGCAGACGCTGAGGGGAGCGGGGCGGGGCGGGGCGGGGCAGACG
>PVKV010031217.1:0-21280 GCA_004027835.1 Alouatta palliata | reverse complement strand
AGACAGGGTTTCACCATGTTGGTCAGGCTGGTCTTGAACTCCTGACCTCAGATGATCTGCCCACCTTGGCCTCCAAAGTGCTTGGATTACAGGTGTGAACCACCACGCCCAGCCTCCCTTCTTATTTTATTTCATTGGGTTGATCTTCAATCTCTGATATCCTTTCTTCTGCTTGGTCGATTTGGCTATTGAAACTTGTGTATGCTTTGTGAAGTTCTCATGTTGTGTTTTTCAGCTCCATCAATTCATTTATATTCCTTTCTAAGCTGTTTATTCTCAATAGCATTTCATCAAACCTTTTTTCCAAGGTTCTTAGTTTCTTTGCATTGGGATAGAACATGTTCTTTGAGCTCAGAGAAGTTTGTTATTACCCACCTTCTGAAGCCTGTTTCTGTCAATTCATCAGACTCATTCTCCATCCAGCCTTGTTCCCTTGCTGGTGAGGAGTTGTGATCCCTTGGAGGAGGAGAGGTGTTCTGGTTTTGGGTGTTTTCATCCTTTTTGAACTGGTTTCTTTCCATCTTTGTGGATTTATCTACCTGTGGTCTTTGTGATTGGTGACTTTCAGATGGGGGTCTCTGAGTGGATGTCCTTTTTGTTGCTGATGAAGTTCTTTCTTTCTGTTTCTTAGTTTTCTTTCTAACAGTCAGGCCCCCCTGCTGTAGGACTGCTAGAGGTCCACTCCAGACCCTGCTTGCCTGGGGATCACTTGAAGCAGCTGCAGAACAGTAAGGGTTGCTGCCAGTTTCTTCTTCTGTTATCTTTGTCCCAGAAGGATACCCGTCAGATGTCAGCCTGAGCGCTCCTTTATGAGGTGTCTCTTTGGTTATACGGGGTCAGGGAGCTGCTTGAGGAGACAGTCTGTCTCCATTGTTCTGTTCAGAGCTGCTGGGCAGGTACGTTTAAGTCTGCTGCAGTGGAACTCATAACCCCCTTTTTTCCCCAGGTGCTCTGTCCAGGGAAGGTGGGGCTTTATTTATAAGTTCCTGTCATTCTGCTGCCTTTTTTCAGAGATGCCCTGCCCAGCGAGGAGGTAGCCTAGTCACAGCCTGCCAGCAGAGGTGTCGCTGAGCTGCCATGGGCTGTGCCCAGCTGCTGTGTGAACTTCCTTGCAGTTTTGTTTATAGGGGTATAGTTAGAACTGCCTTGGTAATGGCGGTCTGCCTCAGTAATGGCGGTCTGCCTCAGTAATGGCGGACTGCCTCAGTAATGGCGGACCGCCTCTGTAATGGTGGACACCCTTCCCCCCACATAGCTGGATCATCCCGGGTCCAGCTGTGCTTGCTGTGAAACTGTCAATCCAGAGCGTTTCAGATTGCTGGTCTTTGTGGGTGTGGGACCAGCTGAGCTAGATCACCTGGCTCCCTGTTTCAGCCCCATTTTTTTCAGTTGAACAGGCAACTCTGTCTCCCAGGCATTCCAGTCGCCAGTTGAAATGGCGCCCAGATTTATGTGAGTTTTTGTGCAGAGACCTGCTGTGCTGGCTGAATCAGCTGCACTGGAGACTAGTAGTGCTTTTCCACCTGGGAATCTCCTGGTCTGTGGCCAGTATAAATTCGTTTGGAAATGCGGTGATCACTCACCCTCTGTGTTTTCTCTGGGAACTGCAATCCAGAGCTGTTCCTATTCAGCCATCTTGGATCCTCCTCAGGCCTGATTTCTTATATTGTTTGGTTCCCTCCTCAGTACCCAGGTTAGTCATGTGTACTGCTTGGCATTTGCCTGGCACACAGTAGGCCCTGAGTAATGTTTTGGAGATGGACAGATGAATCAATGATGACAGTGAGCCCGGGTGAACTTGGTAGAAGCTCTCACCCTGGGCTTAACCACACAGCTGGCAGCCAGCAACTCTTTGATCTCAGCGTGCTTCTGTCAAGAATCACTGCCTCACGCAATCTTCCTGGGGCGTTCAGTGGGTAGCAGCACACCTCCCATCGTGGAAATGTGCAACTGGTAATCTATAAGTTACTAACTTGCCTAACTTGCCTGCAGTCACAGAGCAACCCATATCTAAGCCAGTAACACTGCTTCCCCTTCATCTGCAGAGGTGGATCTATCTGGATGAATAATTGTTAGTATTAACCCACTCATTCATTCAACAAATCGTTACTAAGTGCCTACTGTGTGTCAGCCACATTGGTATACAGCAGTGAACCAAAAAAGTCCCTGCCCTCAAAAAGCTTACAGTTTAGGGAGAGGAGAAGGGCAGACAGTAAATACATATGTGAAGATATAGTTTTTCATATGGTGACAAGCGCCATACGGTGTGGGGACCATAAAGCAAGATGAGAAGGATGAGGGGCGCTGGGGGCAGGGCTGCTGTTTGTATGGGGTGGTTAAGGAAGATCTCATTGGTGAAGTGGCTTTTCCTCCTTTTTTATAGTAAGGTATAATTTCCCTGGAGTGAACTTCACCCTCTTCAGTGCATAGTTCTGTGACTCTTGATAAATTAATATAATCATGTCACTCCCAGCACGGTCAAGATCTGGTTCTGTCACCACAAAACATTTCCCTGTGCCCCTTTTCAGGCCACCCCTCCCACCCCACCTCTGGCAACCATTCATTAATCTGTTCTCCATTCCTGTAGTTCTGCCTTTTCTAGTATGTCATATAAATGGAATCATACAGTATGTGACCTTTTGAGTTTGGCTCCTCTGAGCAGAAGAGAAAGATAAATCGTTGAGATTCGCCTGTGTTCTGTGTATCGGTAGTTCCTTTTTATTGGTGGCATCAATGTACCACAGTTCATCCATTTGAATACCTTCTAGTTTTTGGCAATTATGAATAAGGCCACTGCAAATATTCGCATACGGGTATTTGTGTGCCTGTAGGTTTTCATTTCATTTGGACAGATAGGTTAGATGGCTTTTGAGCAAAGACCTGACAGAAATATGAAAACAAGCCATGAAGAGAGCTCAGGATGCTTTTGCACATGCACCATATTGTGATTTAGCCAAGTGAACAGGTTTGCACTGCATAACTTTTCTGTTTGAGTCATTTTTCTTATTTGAGTTATTTGGAGGAAGTAGGGGTAAGAAGGGAGGAGGCCATTCATTCATTCATCCATTCATCCATCCAACAAACATTTACAGAAATGAGAGCCACCAGTCCACAGTCTGTGACCCAAAGGAAGCTTGCGACCCTTGGATCCACACCAAAGGCTAATTTTAGTTGGTTTATCTGACATGACATAATTTCCTTTCTGAGTTTCCTGAAAGTTAGGGTAAGAGAGTGGTTAATGACTGTGACATTATCTTCAAACAGGGCTATGGGAGCAGAAGCATTTTCAAGAGTTTTTAATCTCATTGGAGGCTTCAGGGACCCTTTCATAGGTCCCTGAGGATTGATATTCTTTTTTGTCTGTGAGGTTGTCTGTGTGAAAGGGCAAGGTGATCTCTCAAAAGACATATTCATTTACTTTTTTTTTTTTTTTTTTTTTTCTTGAGACAGTCTGACTCTGTCGCCCAGGCTGGAGTGCAGTGATGTGATCTCTGCTCAGTGCAGCCTCCACCTCCCAGGTTCAAGTGATTCTTCTGCCTCAGCTCACTGGGTAGTTGGGATTACAAGTGCCCACCACCACGCCCAGCTAATGTTTTTGTATTTTTAGTAGAGATGAGGTTTCACCACTCTGGCCAGGCTGGTCTCAAACTCCTGATCTCAAGTGATCCACCCACCTCGGCCTCCCAAAGTGCTGAGATTACAGGTGTGAGCCACCGTGCACAGCCTGAAAAGACATGTTCAAATAAGAACCCTCTCTGGATGAGGGGCCAGTGGACAAGATCACATCTTCCTAGGATCAGGAGCTTTGTGAAAAAACAAAACTACAGGAAATAACCTGTGGACTTCTTTGTTTCAGGTGATGCGACTGTGAAAAAGAAACCTGCCCCCAAGACACCTCCAAAGGCAGGTAATTGGCCATGGCACTATCTGGGGGCAAAGTCATCTGCCATGGGGGTTTTGCCTTTACCCTGCTAGACTGACATCTGGGTATGTGATCCCAGGAGACACCCCACTGCACCCCCACCCCCACCTTCAGTTCCAGCTCTGCATTTTTCAGGCCGAGTTTGCTCACCACGAGCCTCTGTACAGCCTGGCCCCCTTGTCCTCTTCCACAGCTTTGCCTTTCCTTCTGCTTCCCATGTTGATAGCATCACACAGGACTAGCCGCTCTCCTGCCTGCCCCTGCTGTGAATTCTGCACTGCCATCCATCTTCCTCTCTGCCCTTGTGTACATGACCCCCTCAGGGCTATTTTTATGCCCAGCTCTGTGTATCCTTGCTATATGGAGCCCTTGTCTGTTTTCCACTGGATGACACTTGAGGACTTGAATCAAGCCTGCCAGCCAGGGTTTGACTAAAGGTTAAAAGGCAAGGTGCTGCTTAATTCATAAGTGAGTTAGGAGCTCAATTCAAAAAATTAGGGTAAGACACAAATTCCAGTAAGACCAATAAATTGTGTGGGTCACTTCTGAGGGAATCAGAATGAAGGGGTGAACAAAGCTAGCAGGTCCATGAACTTGGATGTCCTGTAGCAGGGATCACTGCCCTCAGTCTTATCCTGAAGTTGCCAGAAGCCAAGAGAAGCAGTGGACAGCAGCGTCAAATGAGATCAGAATGCCTGAGATCCTTCTGCTTCACTCACTTTCTCCCTGTCCTCCCTCAGCAATGCCCCCTCAGATCATCCAGTTTCCTGAGGACCAGAAGGTCCGCGCGGGAGAGTCAGTGGAGCTGTTTGGAAAAGTGGCCGGCACCCAGCCCATCACCTGTACCTGGATGAAGTTCCGAAAGCAGGTCAGTGACAGGATAGCGTGGGCATTGGCGGTACTGAGAACAACCCGCACAGCCTTTGGGCCAAAAGAGATGAGAAATGCCATGCTGGACTGGCCTCACTCTTCGTAGCTTTAGAAATGGTAGAGGCCACTCCCCTACCCGTCACTCACTCACCAAACCTGAGTTCTTGCTAACCTTTGCTTCTGAACCTACCAATAATCCCTGCCTTTGTAGATAATTTGTGTAATAGAGAAAAATGTGAGGGAAAAAGTAGAAACCATCCATGGCTCCCATCTGATTTGATAGCACAGTCTAGAATCCTACTCAGAGTCAGGAAAGTCAAGCCAGTGACCCAAGATGACCTCTTAGACTCCATGGGCTTGCTGTGATTCTGTGTCAGCCCACTGATTCCTGTCTGTGATAACTGCTTAAACTTGCCACTTGCTGAAGGAATAAAAGCAAATGTGAGTATTTGGATAGAAGAATTGTATGATAAATAGAATTGTGTCTTACTGAGCCAGAAATCTAGCTACAATTTATCATAATGATTCCTACAGAAAAATGTTTGAATTTCTAGACAACCAGCTTTGAAAGGACTTGGGGAGCCTAGCAATTCCACCAATCCCACGGTGATAGTGTGTGCCCATATGCACGATCAGCAGAGACCTTATAAAGGTGGGCTGGCCCAGGAATAGGAAGCTGTGAAGATTTATTCTGAGCCAGGCGCAGTGGCTCACGCCTGTAATCTCAGCACTTTGGGAGGCCGAGGCGGGCAGATCATGAGGTCGGGAGTTGAAGACCAGACTGGCCAACATGGTGAAACTCCATTTCTACTAAAAAATACAAAAATTAGCTGGGCATGGTGGCTCGTGCCTGTAATCCCAGCTGCTTGGGAGACTGAGGTAGGAGAATTGCTTGAACTGGGACCCAGGAGGCAGAGGCTGCAGTGAACTGAGATTGCACCACTGCACTCCAGCCTGGGCTACAGAGTGAGACTCCATCTCAAAAAAAAAAAAAAAAAGAAAGAAAGAGATTTATTCTGAGCCCTCTGTTGCTCTATTTTAAAACCAGTCAAATTCTCCTAAGCCCAGAGATGAGCAGCAGCTCAGAGATGAGCACGTAGTACTAACAGGGAGGAAAGCAGGGTTGGTCTCAAAAGATGGAAATAAGAAGCTTGCCTTTAGCATCCCAGAGTATGTCTGTCCTGAGCTATGTCTGGACTACTATTGTCTGAAATAAGATGGAATCTCACCACTTTTCAGAGACGTTTAGCTAAGTCCCAGCTCTGTCCTTCAGAACTTTCTGCAATGCTGTGTTAGCTCTGTGCTATCCAATATGGCAGCCACCAGCCATAAATATGTGGCTGCTGAGCACTTGACATGTGGCTACTGCAACTGAGGAACTGAATACTTAATTGTAGTTAATTAAAAAGTGTTATAGCAGCTTTGTTAAGATATAATTCATATACCATAAAATTTACCCTTTTAAAGTGTACAATTCAGTAGTTTTCAGTAGATTCACAAGGTTGTGCAAGCATCACCATTATCTAATTCTAGAATACTTTCGTCATCCCGAAAGGAAACCCCAGACCCATTAGCAGACATTCCTCCCCTTCCCCCAGGCCCTAATAACCACTAACAATGTTTATGGATTTGCCTCTTCTGGACATTTCATATAAATGGAATCATGCAGTATGTCATCTTCTCTGTGTAGTATTTTTTTTTTCACTTAGCATACTTTTTCAGGGCTCACGTATGTTGTAGCATGAATCAGTACTTCATTCCTTTCAGTGAATCAATAGTAAATATTCCATTGTCAGGAAAGAACGCATTTTGTTTATTTGTTCATCAGTTGGTGGACATCTGGGTTGTTTCCACTTAACTAATTAAAATTTAAATGGCCACATGTGACTAGCAGCCATGGCATTGGACAGCACGGAGGAGGTTAGAACCCACAGGAGTGGGCCTTGTGAATGACTTTGCTGAGATGTGTTCTCCTATCATCCTATTCCAAAGAGGTAAAGGGAGATCAGGGTACTCCTGAGAACAGTGAGTGCTCAGCTAGTTCATCCATCCTGCCCCTGCTCCACACCCTCCTTGCCCACCCCAGACCTGGCACCCAGGGAAGCTGGGTTCTGGATGAAGGAGAGAAGGGGCCTCAGGGGTAAGTGCAGAGTCCAGACCAGACTGAGCCCCCCACAGCTTGTCCGGCTGCATCTTTCAGGAAGTAGGGAAAGGAGAAGAGCCCCCTTCCTTTCCTGGCCCAAGGGCCTAAGGCTCCAGCCCCTGCTCTGTCTTCTGCCCCTAGATCCAGGAGAGTGAGCACATGAAGGTGGAGAACAGCGAGAACGGCAGCAAGCTCACCATCCTGGCCGCGCGCCAGGAGCACTGCGGCTGCTACACACTGCTGGTGGAGAACAAGTTGGGCAGCAGGCAGGCCCAGGTCAACCTCACTGTCGTGGGTGAGTCTGCTGGCTGGGTGGCATGGAGCATGGGGCAAGGGGGAGGCAGCGAGCCCCCAGGCAAGAAGCATGAGCCTCAGGACCTTATCACCTGGTCTCTCTCGCCACTCCTGTGCCTGATTTTTAAGATATGACAGAAGGAAGATCACAGCAACCCACAGACTCCCTGCTAGACCCTGCTGACCTCCAGGCTCAGTGGAGGGGCCAAGGCTGGGCAGAAATCCTTTTCCCTGTCCCCATCAGCACCTCTCTGTGATAGCTGTTCCTGGAGTTCCCTGCCCTCAGGCCTTGACATCTAGTTTCTTTGAGAAATACGAGACATGAGGCATAAACTTGGTCAACTTCTTGGCCTCCACACCACAGTCGTCTGTATCTGTCCCCATCCTGACTCCACCCTTCAGGCTCTGGGGATGGCTCATCTTGGTCCTGCCGAAGGCTGCTTCCTTCTTCTGTGCTCTGGACCCCAGACCCTGGGGGGCTCTACCATCCCCACTTCTCTCTCCAACCTGTTCCTCTCTCCTGGCTCTTCCCAGCAGCCCATAAATGTCACCATCTTAGCCAGATGCACAGGCATGTGTAACTCCTGCAGTGTTCTCTCTCGCTCCAGCCACCCTACCTTCTCTCTCTGACAGGTGTGAGTCTCTACTGCATTCCTGCTTCTTCACCCCCCAGCACCCTCCGGCTTCCTGTGACCTCACCCCCACAGCCCATTAGTCTGCCAGGACTGCCTTTCTGAGGTCATCATGACCTCCCAATCCTGACTCCACTCACTTTTCCTTATCCCCTCCTTCATCCTAGGATTGAGTTGGGTCTGTCTCCAGACTGATTCTCAAGTTCACTTTTTCTCTCCTTCCTAACCACTGTCTTCACGCCCTGGTCAGCTCTCTCCTGGAGCGTCAAAAGAGCTTTGTAACCAGTTTCCCACTGTTGTCATGTTCTGCTCCAGTTGTTCCCCATGTGGCAGGTGCTCGGGACAGCAGAAGATCGAGCAGGCAGAGGAGCAGACAGATAGAGACTAGACTGTATGTCTCATGCATTTGTGGTCCTTCATATGTTGTACATGTGGAAGCCTTTGACCTGGTGTTTACTGATATGTGCACCAGACCTAAGCAGGTTTTCCATTTGCCTTGGCTTTCAGGCTCATAGGGTACATTTGTGAAAACTAAAAAGGGGCCTTGCTGGGTAGAGTGAAAAGGATACAGCGCCTCCAGCCTCACCCCAGAGCTCATGACCTGGCCTTGGGGAGCACAGATCAGCCAGATGCCCTCACTAGGCCCCTTTTATGCACTGCACAAAACTCTCAGCTGTGTGTGTCGGTCCCAACCTTGACTTCCTGCATACTAGCCTTTCCTGTGTGCTCCTGGTGCACACACACGTGGGCACACAGAACAAAAGGATCTATTCGTGTGGCTACAGTGGTTAGAAGACTTCCCCTGGAATCTTTCTTATGGAGGTATCTAGACATGAAGTTAGAAGTTGGAGACAGTAACTCTTAAGGTCTCCTGTAGCTCTGATATTCTCTGATTCCCAACTCTGTTCTCTGACATTCTGATTCATTGACTTTATTCTCTGACATTCTGATTCCTCAGCTCTATTCTCTGACAGTCTGTGTTTCCTCAACTCGAATTCTCTGGTAGTCTGTGATCCCTTGACTTTGTTCTCTGACATTATATGATTCCCTGACTTAGTTCTCAAGCAGTTTTTCTTCCCTGTCTTCATCTTGTATCCTCACCTCAGGACTACGATGGGCAGGACTGATGTTTCCAGCCTCACGTAGGGGAAACTGAGGACTAATATGAGCAAAGTACCATCGTGCATCAGGGGCTGAGAACTAGCTCTAAACTTTCAAGCACTTGTCCTCCAGTGCCACTCATGGGAGTGTGAAGTAGGTACAGAATGTTCCAAAAGGTAAAGGGACACTGGCTGCAAAATTCATCTTGAGGGGGACATGCAAGCCTTCTGGGGAGCTGTCCACATGCCAGGGAGTTGTTGATGTCTGTCCTTCCATTTTTATCATGCTGAGCCTTAGAAAGCCCTGTAACACTTCTCTCCAGCCCCTAAGCAGTTGGAGAAGAAGAAGCTCTTGTCCGACCAGGTGAATAGGGAAGACATGAGGACAAAGGACAAAGTAAAACAGAGCTGGGAAGACAAAGGAGGTGGCCAGTGAACTGTGCCCATGCCAGCTACCAGAACAGACCATGGGTTCTAGGCCCTGGCTCGACTCCCCAGGCAGGAAGTACTGCAAAGTCCCCTAGAAGATTGTCCCTAGACACAGGAGACCTGGGAGAGGAAATTCACAGAGGACTGAGCTCCAGCATCCACTCCCCACCCCCAATTGTCCATAGTTCCCTTTGCCCTCTCACTTGCTCTGTTCCTCTCACTGGCCTTGTTTCTTCACGCCGTGCTGCATTTTGGCTGTTTCTCAGGGTCTGTCATCCTGTCCCACATCTCCTCTTTTCCCCTTGTCTTTCTCTGGCCCTCATTCATTTGTTTCTTTCAATTAGAATTTTCAGATTGGGGAAGACTGGTGTGCAAAGGAGTCAGGGAATGGGCTTCATTTCTAAAGGAGAAGAACAACCCTTTTCTCACTCTGTCTCTTTTTGTTGACTCCAGGTGCTTATTTTAATAACTTCCTCCGAAGGAGTCAGGAACCTGTAGAGGCTTGGTATTAGCAATCCAGTTTGCTGATACATTTAGATCTGTTCTGAAGCCCTGATTTGGCCCTGTCCTCCCGTCCTATCAGCAAGCATCAGTTTCCACTTTTCTTTGATGTACTCTCTCATCTGTTCCTCCTTAAGCAACTTTGGGGTCAGCTTCTTTGAACTGCTTTTCTGTATTCAGCCATCCTTCCCCCAGCCCCCACTATGCCCAGCTCCTGCGCGGTGCCACGCACCCCCCTCCCCCGATCACCACTAAGTGGGCTGCAGTTCTGGCCTTTTATGGTTTAGTTTCTTATTCTCTGCGGCCAGTGCTGACAGGGCCATTGGCGTGGCTGTCCGCCAGCTGGCAGGAGCAACATGTTAAATGCCGTCCTGGGAGGGGAATGGAATGGAGGAGAACCGAGGCTTTCTGTCTGCCTCCCCCTCAAAGAGCTAAGAATAGAATTGCTCAATAAAACAGGACTCACATTGATGGATACAGCAAAGCCACACTCATTCAGAGCCCATGCACTTAGAAAATTAGTTCAAAGTAAACCTGGATGAGGCTCAGATTTACCTGTGCATCTCCAGGGGCATCTCTGTGTTCTCTGATTGGGGTTTATTAAGCAGATGTAAAACGTACATTAGATAAAATGGGAGTCACTTGGCCTGCTCCAAACAGTTTTCGTGCACTCTAGAAGCACACATTTACAGACCAGCCAAGAAAGACCAGTTTAATACAACTCCTACTTGTTAGCAGTAAACTTCTCTTATTGTATATTCTTTAAAGGACCACTTTCTTTTCAGATCATCTCTGACTCCTGTTTTGCAAATGATAATAAAAACTAGCTTTTCCCTCTGTTAGCTTAAGTGAGTGATATCTGGCTATTTTGGAGACTTATTATTATATTTTAAAAGGCAGCCCAGGAATTTGCGATGCTCAGAGCCTCTTCCTGCACATGTGCCCCTGGTCTTGGCCTGTGGGGAATGAGGGAGGGGGCAGTGAGCAGCACACCCAGATGGATTCCTTAAGGTCACTCACCCAACACGAGAAAAGCAGGTCTCTTTTCATATCTTTAAAGGAACAAAACAAAGTAGAGAGAATCCCAAATACCCAATAATCCCCAAATACTGAGTTTAGAGCTTGCATGATTTCCCATCTGAATGCTCAGCTCAGGCTTAAGCAAGATACCTTCTTGAGCTCATTCTGCCTGATAGCCTGGAAAGTCCTGAGCCCTTGAGCGAGGGTCCAGAGGCTTCTTGGAATCTCCTTTTGGCTCTGCCACTGACTACTGGGTTTTCTTGGTAAGCAAAATGCCTTAGCTGCTGAGGATCCATTTCCCAAAGGCTAAAATTATCCAGCAGCTGCTGAAGTCCAAGGGCAGGGACATCCAGGTGGGGCTAGGCACAGCCACTGGTCATCTTCCAAGAAGCAAGCACAGAGAGACCTTGAGGGCAGTTACTCTATGGGAAGCTGTAGGACGGTATCCTCCGTTTTCCTGGGAATTAGAACATTTGCTGAGGAGAAAATCCTGGAGCTGGCGCCATTGGAGACCCTTTCTTAGACTCAGCTGAGTTTCCTATTCTGTTAGTCAAGCCTCCAGGGAGCCCTGGGAGAATTCAGAAGAAATGTGGAGTCTCCTCTGCCCAGAGATGCCCAGGGTGTCCCTCCCAGTCTGAGCATGTCGCCATGGAGGAGAGGCTCACAGGAGCGCCCTGTTCCAAGGACATCTATTCTTTTATGAGGGTTTTCATCCCTTGCTAGTTCAGCTGCTGCATGGGGCTCTGTAGCTTAGAAAGAACAGAAAGTATTAGGTACAGCCCATGGCTCTAAAGGCAAGTGGAGGTGTGGGAGAATTCCAGTCTCACAGGACTTCTGACTTGGGTCTTTTCTGAACTCCTTAATTTGGTGGCAAATTCCTTTAAAGTGTTGGAGTTTCACTTGGAATTAAAGCCCCTCTCCCCAAATTTTGCATCTTCTCTTGTGCAACAAGTCTTATATATCATATATGTCATGTGTAGGTTCTCATTCTCAGCCAAGAGCCATCTATAACAGGGTCAGGTTCAAATGGCACCTCTTCTGCAACACCCATTTCTTAGTTTTCTTTTCTTGATCAAAGCAGAAAGAAGATCAGTTGGCAGAGTGCATTCATTTATAAGCCCACACCACTCCAAATGTGGCCAATCACGTGGTTTCCAGGCAGCTTTCTCTGGGGGGAGTAGTGGATCTGTCTTCCATCCCTCTTTAGGCTTTTTTACTTCCTTAGCTTGGTCTTGAGAGAACTTGAACCACTTGTCTCCAAGAGAATTTAGAGTAATAAACATCTTTGCTAAAACCAGAAATGTTTCAAAAAAGGCCAATATATCTCTCAGAACAAACAGTTTTTCTAAGAGAACATATTAAAGAGCCAGCGAAAGTGGTTCCGTCGCAGGAAGCCTCTGGCATGACTGCCAGCACTGGAAAGTGGTGCTGTCACAATCCCAGAATCATTCCCGGGGCTTTGGTTACTGGGGATAGACAGTTTCTGGGCAGTGCATTCTGGGCTGGAATGTGGAACAGCAGGGCTGGGAGAGGGGACAAGAATGAATATGAATATCAGTATATATACTCATATACACATGCAGATTTTTCTTCTCCATATACAAAGGGTCATTTGCAGGAATTCCCTTTGGCCTTCCTGCCTTGCTGGGAGTGGAAGAGTAGCGGTCAAGTACTTTATGTGTGTTTGCTTACTTGACGCTTGCAAAAACCCTAAGCGGTAGGTACATATTAGCATCATTCTCTAAATGAGAACGTCAAGCAAACAAACTGTTTTCAAATTTGCTGGGGTTGACCTAGCTTAAAAGCATGGTTTCAATTGCTACTTTGTGAGGCTTCATGAACTCAAACAGCATTGGGGGAGATGAAGGTTCATGAACACAGATATCTGTAACTAACCAACCATCTGCAAAAACTAAATCTGAAAAATAGGAGAGTTTTGCTCAGATAAGCAACTAATAAAATCAGCAAAACTCAAGAGCCTCATTAAAGTATTGGCTACCATGATTTGACTTGAAGTTGGCAGGACTACTCGTTCTGAGGCCAGGTCATCTGAATGGGAAGGCAGCCAGCCAAAAGGGCCACTTCTTATTTGTGTCCTCAGCTCATTTTCTGTCCATTAGTCAGGGATGGTATTGTGGTTTGCTTTTGAAATTATTTATATCTCAACAGTCCTCTGAGAATAAAAGAGGTAGGGTAGGAGTAATTTTTAAGTATATTAAAGTTAGAAATAAACTCCTACAATAATCTTGACAGTAATGACTAGTCAAGCCAGCCACTCTTCTAAGAATTTCTCACAACCACCTGTGATGTAAGTGCTATTGTTATTCACATTTTACATATTAGGAAACTGAGGCACAGGGCAATTAACAGCTACTGTGTGGAGACAGATCTGTGTTCAAACCTGAATCTGTGTGATTTCAGAGCACAAACACTGTGCTTGTAGTGGAGCAGGCATTTCTCAAGACCCAGAGAAAGTGGAAGCAGACCCCTAGTTATGTCACAGGTCATTGGCCAAGGGCCTGAAGGACAGACACACACACACACACACACACACACACACTCTCATACACACTCATGCTGAACTCTTTCTCTCAAAACATGTTTTTGATGAGAAATAGTCCACGCCTTCTCGGCAGCTTCCTAGATCTGTTTACTCTGAGAAATATGTTTATGACTTGGGCAAAGTACAGGAAATAGCGACTTGCATGTAGACTGGAAAATTAGCCAGAAAAGGGGGAGGTTCTTTTTCGGAGCACATAGTTATACGTGGAGCTTTCTGTACAGGTGGGTTTGTGCACAGCTCTAACTGTAACGTGCAGATGAGGGAAAGAGATGCAAGACCAGGGACTTCAGAGTGGATTCTCTAGGCTGCCTTTCCCCCACGACAGTGGTAATTCAAAAACTTCCTTTCCCTGCAACTCTGGAAAGTGTGGATGATGTTGCTCTTCTCTATTCCCAGATAAGCCAGACCCGCCAGCTGGCACACCTTGTGCCTCTGACATTCGGAGCTCCTCACTGACCCTGTCCTGGTATGGCTCCTCGTATGATGGGGGCAGTGCTGTACAGTCCTACAGCATCGAGATCTGGGACTCAGCCAACAAGACATGGAAGGAACTAGCCACATGCCGCAGCACCTCTTTCAACGTCCAGGACCTACTGCCTGACCATGAGTATAAATTTCGTGTACGTGCAATCAACGTGTATGGAACCAGTGAGCCAAGCCAGGAGTCCGAACTCACAAGGGTAGGAGAGAAACCCGAAGGTAGGCTGCCTACACTTCATCAGTAGCTTGAAATAAATGTGCATGACTGACCTTGTATATGTAGAGACTGTACTGAGAGGGGTGAAGAGGAACTAAGAAAACAATAATGACTGGCAGGATCTTTTAGGGTCTTGGTTTCCAAGACAGTGATGTTGAGCCATTCTTCAAAAGAAATATTAATACTTAGGACGTTTCAAAAAACATTGAACCAGCAATTTTGGCATGCTGCCACCAGGGGGTGATGGTGTGTTACTCAGGAGCGTAGGAGCTCCCGAAGGCCTCAAGTTCCTCTTCCACCCTCCATCTCCTCTCTCCTCCTCTTATATCCATATTTGAGTGTCTACTTGGTGTCAGATTCTTGGGATGCAAAGATAAGTCATGGAGCTTAAAATCTAGGGGAACGGATGTGTGTATGTCTAACTATAATGAGAAAGGATGCATGCTATTATAGCTGGCTAAACAAAGGACCAAGGGACATTAGCAGAGTGCATGGAGAATTTTTCCATGGAGACCAAGGAAGGCTTCTAGAGAAGGTGACGCTTAATCTGAGTCTTGGAAAAAGGGATAAGATTCTAAAAGGCAGAGAAGATAAGGAAAGGCACACTCTACAAGAGAAAACAGCATGAACAAAGGTACAAAACAATGGCAGTGTGTGGTATTTTGAGATGCTCATGTGTGGCCAAGGTGTATGCTGTGTGAGAGTGAACAGGAGGAAGTAAGACTAAAAGGGCATTTTAGGTTAAGTTGTGAAGTTCATCAAAGATTCTCAGGCAGGGGATCGAGAAGTTTAGATCTGGAGTTTAGAGAACTAGGGAAACAGCAGAGCTTTGCTATTCACAGTGCAGTTGTGGAACAGCAACCTTGGCATCCTGGGAGCTTCTTGCCAATGCAGACTCCCACAGGCCCTTACGGACCTTGATTGAAATGATCCACTCCTTAGGGGATCTGCATGCACACAAACGTTTGAGAAGCACTGGAGTGGCAGGTGGGTCAGAGGAGATGAGACTGCAGTCAGCCATACCAGATGGGCTTCTGTGATGGCAGTCTGGGAGAGGGATGGAAAGGGCACAAACTTCAAGCCTCAGGAGGTAGCATTGACCATACTTGATGACTTTTTGCATAGAGAGTTGAGGGAGATAACTGGAAAATTCTAAGATGACTTACAGTTCCTGGCTAGGGTAAGAACCAGCTAGAGATTTATCGTTATAATTCACCATGGCTAACATGTATTGAGCACTTACTCTAAGCTTATAATTTGTCAGTCATTTTACAGGCATCATTTCATCCAATCCCAATAACCCAATGAAGCAGACACTTATTACCCCCATTGTACAGATAAGGGAAATGAGATTTAGAGGGAGACACTACTTGCCCAGATTTATAGAGCTTGTAATTGGCGAGCTGATGCTTGAACTCAGAGCTGTCTGGCCTGAAACCTGTGCTCCTTTGGTTGGACTGAGGGAAGAGGTCAGGCTGCCTTCCAAGTTCCTGACTTGAGCGACTTGGAGGCTATGTAACAGAGAGTCTGGGAGGAGACGGATCTGTGGTTTCAGCCCTGCTGAGTTGAGGCATCTGACGGACAGCCAAGGGAAGGCATCCTCAGACTGTTGGGTCTAGAGCCCAGGAGAAAGGTTTAAGCTAGTGCTGCAGACTTAGAAGTCTTCACTATTTAATTGATAATTGAAATCATGGGCATTGATAAGGTTGCAGAGAGTGTAGTAGAGAAAGTCAATACCAATACCATAAGGAAGGAGCTGGCAGTACCAGGAGAAAGGACTGAGAGGGGAGAGAACCAAGAGGAAGCTGAAGTCCGAATGAAACAGAGAAGGGAGAAGTTGCAAAGAGGGCTTCATGAACTGCATCCAATGCTAAATAAAGAAGAAGGAGATGAGGACTCAGAGTGTCTTCGGATTTAGTCCTTTGGCTGGTAATGATCTTTGTGATCAAAGTTCATAGAGTTTCCATTGAATGGAACATGGTTGCCCTGGTTAAGGAATAAATGGAAAAAAGAGAGGCCAGAAGCATGGAGTTTTATGTGAAGAACAGGAAAATGACATTGTGAATTTAGGATAAGAGGCCGGGCACAATGGCTCATGCCTGTAATCCCAGCACTTTGGGAGGCTGAGGTGGGTGGATTGCCTGAGCTCAGGAGTTCGAGACCAGCCTGGGCAACATGGCGAAACCCCATCTCTACTAAAAGCACAAAAAATTAGCCAGGCATGGTGGCATGTGCCTCTGGTCCCAGCTACTCAGGAGGTTGAGGCAGGAGGATCGCTTGAACCCAGGAGGCAGAGATTGCAGTGAGCCAAGATCGTACCATTGAACTCCAGTCTGGGTGACACAGTGAGATTCCGTCTCAAAAAACGAAAAAATGAATTAAAGAATTTAGGATAAGAAAAGGTTGAGGGTAAGGAGAAGGTGGAGGGACATCAAAGGAAGAGAGCTCTTGGAGACAGCAGAATGTAAAGTCATGAGGCAGATGGTAGAAGAATCAAGTATCAAAGGAGACAGAAAGGGAGCAAGCCTGGCATCACACAGCTAGAGGCATCGTGACTGTGGGAACTGTCATCTCATTCGATGACCCTCTTTAGTTTTGAAAAAAAATGAAAATTAGGTACAAAACAGGTATTAAAACTTTACCTTCAATTAAACAAGGGCTCCAGAAAGAAAGTTAGGGTGCTATTGGAAAACATACCAACTACACAATTGTGTGTGAGCAGCTGTGTGTTGGGCAGCCTTTACCCGCTGAGCCGTCAATATGCATAGAGCAGGTCTCCTTGAGAGCAATGATGCAAGTCAAAGAGGCGCGGTGCCCACTCCTGGGACAGTTTTTGCAGGGATCCCACCCACTAGCCACTTCCAAATGTCTGTCGGGGGACACTGAGTCACAAAACTGCCATTGCTGTCTTCTTATGCACCCATACACATGCACACAGCATCCCTTTGAAATGAGCAGAGTGGGGGCTGCATAGAGTGAGGGCGTGAGCGGGGACAATCAAATTCTAGTCTGTTTTGTTAGGATGTTACTTGGGAAAGTAACAGGAAAAGGAATAAGATTGCAGTGTGAAGATGCTCACTGGCTGGAAAGGAAATCGTCCAGGTCTGTGCTCTGGTGTAAAGAAGGAGAGACTGGAGAAGTTCTGACTAACCCCAGGCAGCAGGACCAGAGGCCACAGGAGCTGTAAGATGTGGCCCCCAGGGGTCCAGGACAGCTGCTCCCAGGGCTGTAGGGAGAGTCTGCCGGTGCCTGCCTGGGGCAAGTGGCCTTTCCTTGTTCCCGGCTGTCAGTCCTCTGAACCCTCTCTGGGCCATCAGACTCCCCTCCCCGGCTGCCACCCCTTTCAGACAAAGGGCAATGTTGATATCACTTGAAATCCAGAGAAGGGGTCCAGTCCACTGAGGCCTTCCAGACAGGAAACTACCCCCATCCCAGGCTGGCTGGGTTACAAAGGGGGAGGAAGAAGAGGGCAGAACAGTTGGCAAGTGTTAGGCCTCAGGGCAGAGGACTCTGGCTGGGGGGATTCCAGGCAAAAGTCCTCTGCGGTCTGCTCGGACGCATGTTAGTTATAAAGCTTTTTGGCCATCCCTCTGCTGAAGAGGGAAATGGCCCCTAGGGAAGTAGCGTGTGTGTGCACGCCTGTGTGTGTGTATGTGTTTGTGTGTATGTGTTGGCAAAGAGGTGGCATCGAGCGGGAGGTCACTGCAGGTCATTTCTGTGGAGCAGTGGGGGTGGGTTCATATGAAGAAGGCAGTGCTGATTAACCCACACTCCACAAAGCCCAGCTAACGTTGGCTCTGACCTTCACCACTAACACCACAGTCACCGCCACTCCTGCCTCTCGCTCTGCTACTTCATTCTCGTGCCTCATCTGCATCCCTGTTTGCACCCTAGCCCTCACCCCACATTCATTCACCCTGTGTTCTGTGCCCCTCCTGTGTTCCAGGCACTGCCATGGGCACTGGGGATACAGTAGGGGACAAAGCGTGGGCTCCCCAGGGAGCTCCAGCAGCTTCTCTATGCCAGAGCCACTCCTAAGACTAGGCTCCCTGAACTGACAGTGCACTCCCAAACCCAAGTGCACAGAGCCAGCTCCTTAACATAGCCTGCGCCCTCCCAGTCCAGCCAGGTCTTGAACTATACTCCCCCTTGAATCCTGCTCTCACTAGAATCCACTCCATCCCTGCTCCTAACCCTAATTTTTTCTAGTCTATATAATTGTTAGCAAAACAGCTGCTGTGACTGAGGCTTCTTACAGAACTGGGGCGTCCTTGCAACCCCCAGGACAGTTAGAGATATAAAGCCTGTGTACCACTCCCATCCCAGGCTGCATCTATGCCCTGGCCTCAGAGGCTGTCTCTGGGACTGGGGTGCCCTCTAGTGCTCACTGGGTGTGCAACAGTCCTCGGCTGTGGGAAGGGACAATTCTCTGTCCAGGGGACTGACTGGGCTTGTGCCATGTGAGGGTCCCGAGCACTCAAACTGGTCTTCTCCCAAACACTACTCCAGGGTAGCAAGACTCTCATCTGTCTGCAGAAATATCTCAGAACCATCTTCCAAATAGCCTTCCACTTAGCTCATGGATCTCATTGCTCATTCTGAACAGACTTTTTTTTTTTTTTTTAAGTTCAGCAGAAGACTCTTGTGCTGCAATTTTAGCTCCTTCCCTAGTGGAAAGATGGAAACCAGCTCACCTTTGTCAACAACCCTTCATGCACCAAGAGCTCTGCTAATGGAACTGTGATTTTTCCTCTACTTTTCTCTCACTCCTCCCCTTGTGGTCATTTTGCCCCTCAAATAGAAGAGGGCAGGACAAGAAGGGAAAGGCGGAAGGGGGTGTAGCAGCCTGGATACTTTCTGTCTTTTTTTAAGAGATAGGGTCTCACTCTGTTGCATAGGTTGGACTTGAACTCCTGGGCTCAAGCAATCCTCCCGCCTCTGCCTCCTGAATAGCTGGGACTACAGGCACTTGCCACTGCTCCCCGCTTAGCCTGGAGTCTTGATCAGAGTTTCCTGCAGCATAAAGGAACACAGTGTACTAGAAAGAGGGGCTGGAATTCCTTGAGAATGATCTTGGTCCTTCCCCCAGAGCATTAGCAGGAGAAGCAGACCAGACCTGTTACAGACCTCCAGAGTGAGAGGCGAAGGTGAGGGGTGGGTGTGGGCTCCTAAGTGAGGCCAGAGGCTAGCTCTGCAGCTGTCTACCTGGGCTCACAGTGACAGGCAGGGGCCAGCTCTAGGACTGGATGCCCCCTTCAAGGCATGTGGGGAGAGCCCCCTGCTGCCGGGCCATTGGCAAGACTGACACCAGGCCAGGAAAGCTGCCATCTCCTTTTCCTTCTCACTCTGCTGCTCAGAATACACTGGTCTCCATGCCACGCCGGGAAAATGTGGCACAGGAACAAGAAATAAAGGACAAAGGGCAATGTTGAAATCACTTGAAATCCAGAGAAGGGGTCCAGTCCACCCAGGTCTTCCAAACAGGAAACTGCCCCCATTCCAGGCTGGCTGGAGTACCAATGGGGAGGAAGAAGAGGGCAGAACAGGATTCAAGGGGGAGTATAGTTCAAGTATAGCTCCATGGGAAGCCCATGGAGCCCATGTTAAGAACTCAACAGGTGAACCACTGTATCAGACAGCAACACCACAGGTCAAGACAGGGGCCGCCTGACTGTAAATAGGATGATTCCGTGTCAAAGACCTGGTCCAGTAACCAGCATCCACCCAGTGTTCCGTCACTCATTGACTCCAATCTTTCTGCTTCTCTCAAAACCCTGTTTAAAATATCATCACTGAACTAACCTAAATGTCTATTGAACCTACTTATTATTCTAATGGTACTTCTCATGTGTGAGTTCCGTATCTCTCCAGCCTTCCTCCTATGGGAAGTAGAACACTAAATGGTTCCCCCAAGGTGCAGTAGACATGAGTTGATGCAAAGTCCGAAACCCTCATCTCACCCTTGGCGATTGTGTGATTTTCTTTAAAATTGTGTCCACCTTAGTCTTCTTTCCCAATCACAGAGGCCTCACCTTTTCCGACTGTCTTAAGATGTAGCCCTTCCCTTCAGTGGCCTTGCACGCCGCCTCCAGCTCCATGGTGGCTTTCTGACTGCTACAGCCATAGCTCCAGGGCAGGTGCCCAGGGTGCTCTGAACAGCTACTCAGTACTAACCCGTTTGGGGCTGGTTCACACTCTGCCCTGTGACAGCGTCTGATGGCCCCAGTAGTAGATTGAGGAACTGCTCTCTCTGTCTTGGGTTTTAACTGTGTACTTTAGGGTTCACCAGCCTAAAAGGTAGAGTGATCAGATTTTCCTGAATGCTGACTCCGTTCCTGGCTTCTATTGCATTGCTCTCAGGTCATCCTTTCCACCTGTGAATGGGACAATGCCATTCTTAACTCTCCAACATGTGGATTTAGGAATATTGATCCGTAAGGCCCACATCCTGACAGTAACTGAAACCCACCTCTGATACTTCAGCTAGACTCTATCTGGAAGTCCCTGTCTATCTCATCTTTTTTTATTCTCCCATGGTAATTTCCTTTCTGTGATAAAATATACTTCACAATCCCCCTCACGTTTAGTTTTAGTTTTTTTTTGTTTTTGTTTTTAAATACTAAGCTTTGTCAGCAGCATGTTAAGAACTCTAAACAATTCACAGTGTCTCTTGCTCCTGGTCACGTGCTCACGAACTCTCTCAAAGGTCTTTTTCAGCCAGAGGCAGCTCTCCCTTTCGGAAGCATGTCACCTTTCTTCCCATTATTTGTCCAGCTTCCTGCTGTCTGTTCTGCCCTCAGCCTGGTAGAGAAGCTGTCTGTCGATGGTGCCCACTGCACCTTCTCCTCACCCCACATGCAGCTGTCACTGGCACAGAGCTTGCAGGGCACTCCAGGGCTCAGCTGCTCACTCACCCCGCCCCGGGCAGCATCTGACCCACACCCCTGACCCCACGCTTGGGCTGCCCTTCTCGCTTCAGCCTTGCCTTCAGGGCCTTCAGCAAACCACACTTTCCCCCCGAGTCTTATTCACTCTTACACACACTCTCACAGTCACACTACCACAGTTCCAACACATACCATCCCCCCCCCACACACACACACTATAGT
>PVKV010031216.1:0-21279 GCA_004027835.1 Alouatta palliata | reverse complement strand
CTTTGGGAGGCCGAGGCGGGTGGATCACGAGGTCAAGAGATCGAGACCATCCTGGTCAACATGGTGAAACCCCGTCTCTACTAAAGATACAAAAATTAGCTGGGCATGGTGGCACGTGCCTGTAGTCCCAGCTACTCGGGAGGCTGAGGCAGGAGAATTGCTTGAACCCAGGAGGCGGAGGTTGCGGTGAGCCGAGATCACGCCATTGCACTCCAGCCTGGGTAACAAGAGCTAAACTCCGTCTCAAAAAAAAAAATAATAATAAAAAGAGTCAGACTATTGGAGTAGGTAGTTGAGGTGGGACTGAAAGGCAGGATCATTGTGGGGTAGCAAATCACAGAACTGATAAAATACTGGAAGGATCAGCTATAAAGATATTAAAATCACCAAGAATTAGGACTGGACCAGTGTTAAAAAGAATGACAGTGAGATCATAGCTAATGTAGAAATGGTAATGACAGTGAGATCATAGCTAATGTAGAAATGGTAATGACGGGCAGATATGTGTGTATGTCTATATATGATGATACAGAATGGTAGTTGATGGTATATTCTGATGATCTGAGATTCACAACAGGGTGGTTGATATTTATATAATCTCAAAGTATTAAATCACTTATTAATCATGAAGGAAAAAAGAGGAACTACAGTGGAAAAACCTGACAGACACCACCTTAAACAAGGACTCAAAGTGAACAAAACCAGTATCAGGACAAAACGACATCACGTGCCTCCCGACAGGAAGCACTGAAGACATAACTTCTCTTCTGCGGTATTCTCACCAAAATTACACAACTTGAATATAATCACAGTGAAACTTGAGACAACTCCAAATTCTATGAAGTAACTGTCCAGGACTCCTGTAAATGATCAAAATCATGAAAGACTAAAGAACTGTTCCATATTGTTAAAGCCTAAGAAAGCATGATGACTAAATGTAATGTGGGAGCCTGAACGGAATCCTTGAAAAGTGGCACTAGTGGAAAAACTGATGTAACCTAAATAAATCCTGCAGTTTCATTAAGAGTACAGGTAATAGCTCATTTTATTGTGCTGCACTTTATTGCACTTCACAGATACTATGTCTTTCACTAATTGAAGGTTTGTGGCAATGTTGCATTGAACAAATCTATTAGTACCATTTTTCCAACAGCATGTATTCACTTAGTGTCTCTGTCTCACATTTTGGTAATTTTCACATTTCAAATCTTTTCTTATATCTGTTATGGTGATCTGTGATCAGTGCTTTTTTTATATATATATATTTTTTATTGCATTTTAGGTTTGGGGGTACATGTGAACAACATGCAAGATTGTTGCACAGGTACACACGTGGCAGTATGATTTGCTGCCTTCCTCCCCATCACCTATATCTGGCATTTCTCCCCATGCTATCCCTCCCCAACTCCCCACCCCCTGCTGCTCCTCCCCTTTTTCCCCCCGACAGACCCCAGTGTGTGATGTTCCCCTCCCTGTGTCCATGTGTTCTCATTGTTCAACACCCGTCTATGAGTGAGAATATGCGGTGTTTGGTTTTCTGTTCCTGTGTCAGTTTGCTGAGAATGATGGTTTCCAGGTTCATCCATGTCCCTACAAAGGACGCGAACTCATCGTTTTTGATGGCTGCATAATATTCCATGGTGTATATGTGCCATATTTTCCCTGTCCAGTCTATTATCGATGGGCATTTGAGTTGGTTCCAGGTCTTTGCTATTGTAAACTGTGCTGCAATGAACATTCGTGTGCATGTGTCCTTATAGTAGAACGATTTATAGTCTGTTAGTACAGTCATGTGATCCCAGCTCACTGCAGCCTTTGCCTCCTGGGCTCAAGCGATTCTCCTGCCTCAGCCTCCCCAAGTAGCTGGGACTAGAGGCACATGTCACGACGCCCAGCTTAATTTTTGTATTTTTTGCAGAGACAGAGTTTCACCATCTTGCCCATGCTGGTCTTGAACTACTGAGTTCAAGCAATCCGTCCACCTCGGCCTCCCAAAGTGCTAGGATTACAGGCATGAGCTACCGCACCCTGCCTAGATCAGTCTTTGGTGTAACAATTGTAATTGTTTCAGGGTACCATGAACCGAACCCATATAAGATGGTAAACTGGGCTGGACACGGTGGCTCACGCCTGTAATCCCAGCACTTTGGGAGGCTGAGGTGGGCAGATCAAAAGGTCAAGAGATCGAGACCATTCTGGCTAACATGGTGAAACCCTGTCTCTACTAAGAATACAAAAATTAGCTGGGCATGGTGGCACATGCCTGTAATTCCAGCTATTTGGGAGGCTAAGGCAGGAGAATTGCTTGAACCCGGGAGGCGGAGGTTGCAGTGAGCCGAGATGGCGCCACTAAACTCCAGCCTGGTGACAGAGCCAGACTCTGTCTCAAAAAACAAACAAACAAACAAACAAAAACAAAACAAAACAAACAAGATGGCAAACTGAACTGACAAATACGTATGCTCTGACTACTCCACTGACGGGCTATTCCTCCGTCTCTCTCCCTCTCCTCAGGCCTCCCTATTCCGAGACACAATAATACTGAAATTAGGCCAATTAATAACCCCACAATGGCTTCTAAGTATTTGAGTGAAAGGAAGAGTCTCAACGTCTCTCACTTTATTTTTATTTTTTAGAGATGGGGTCTTGCCATCTTGCCCAGGCTGGTCTGGAACTCCTGGGCTCAGACAATCCTCCTGCTTCAGCCTCCCAAACCGCTGGGATTACAGGCATGAGCCATTGCACCTGGCCTTCAACATCTCTCACTTTAAATCAAAGGCTGGAAATGATTAAGCTTTGTGAGGAAGGCATGTTGAACGCCGAGAGAGGCCAAAGGCTAGGCTTCTTGCGCCAAACAGTTAGCCAAGTGGTAAATGCAAAAGAAGTTTTTGAAGGAAATTAAAAGTGCTATTCCAGTGAACACATGAGTGATAAGACAGTGAAACAGTTTTATTGTGGATATAGAGAAAGTTTCAGTGCTCTGGCTAGACAATCAAACCAGCCACAAGATTTCCTTAAGCCAAAGCTTCATTCAGAGCAAGGCCCTAACTCTCTTCAATTCTATGAAGGCTGAGAAAGGTGAGGAAGCTGCAGAAGAAAAGTTGAAAGCCAGGAAAAGTTGGTTCATGAGGTTTAAGGAAAGAAGCCATCTCCACAACATAAAAGAGCAAGGTGAAGCAACAAGTGCTGATGTCGAAGCTGCAGGAAGTTATGCAGAAACATCTAGCCAAGACAGCTGATGAACAACAGATTTTATTTTTATTATTTTTTTAAGACAGAGTCTCACTCTTGTTGCCCAGGCTGGAGTGCAGTGGTGCGATCTCGGCTCACTGCAACCTCCACCTTCCAGTTTCAAGTGATTCTCCCGCCTCAGCCTCCTGAGTAGCTGGGATTACAGGCACCTGCCACCATGCCTGGCTAATTTTTATATTTTTAGTAGAGCTAGGGTTTCACCATGTTGGCCAGGCTGGTCTCAAACTCCAGACCTCGTGATCCGCCCGCCTCAGCCTCCTAAAGTGCCGGGATTACAGGCGTGAGTGACTGCACCCGGCCAACAGATTTTCAATGTAGATGAAACAGCCTTATGTTGGGAGAAGATGCCATCTAGGACTTTCATAGCTAGAGAGAAGTTAATACCTGGCTTCAAAGTTTCAAAGGACAGGATGACTCTCTTATTAGAGGTTCATGGAGCTGGTGACTTTTAACTTGATGCTAGTGTTCATTTACCATTGTTCATTTACCATTCTGAAAATCCTAGGGTCCTTAAAAACTATGCTAAATGTACTCTGTCTGTGCTCTATAAATGGAACTACAAAGCCTGGAGGACAGCAAATCTGTTTATAACACAGTTTACTAAATACTTTAAGCCCACTGCTGAGACCTGGTACTCAGATAAAAAGATTCCATTCAAAATATTACCGCTCATTGACAATGTACCTGAACACCTAAGAGCTCTGATGGAAATGTACAAGGAGATTCACGCTGTTTTCATGCCTGCTAACGCAACATCTACTCTGCAGCCCATGTATCAAGGAGTAATACTGACTTTCAGGTCTTATTATTTAGAAAATACATTTTGTAAGGCTATAGCTGCCAAAGACAGTGATTCCTTTGATGGATCTGGGAAAAGTAAATTGATAATATTCTGGAAAGGACTCACCATTCTAGATGTCATTAAGAACATTTGTGATGCATGAGAGGAGGTCAAAATATCAACATTAACAGGAGTGTAGAAGAAGTTAACTTCAACCCTCAGGGATGACTTTCAGGGGTTCAAGACTTCAGAAGAGGAAGTAACTGCAGAGATGGTGGAAATAACAAGAGAATCACAATTAGAAGCGGAGTCTGAAGAAGTGACTGAACTGCTGCCATCTCACGACAAAATTTTTTTTTTTTTGAGACGGAGTCTCGCTCTGTCACCCAGGCTGGAGTACAGTGGTGCGGTCTCAACTCTCTGCAACCTCCACCTCCTGGGTTCAAGAGATTCTCCTGCCTCAGCCTCCTGAACAGCTGGGACTACAGGCACCCACTACCTCACCTGGCTAATTTTTTTGTATATTTAGTAGAGACGGGGTTTCACCATGTTGGCCAGGCTGGTCTTGAACTCCTGACCTCAGCAATCTACCCGTCTCGGCCTCCCAAAGTGCTGAGATTACAGGTGTGAGCCACTGCGCCTGGCCCATGATAAAACTTTAATAGAGCCTGGGTAACAAAGTGAGACCCTGTCTCCACAAAAATTTAAAAAAACATTCCTGGGCGTGGTGGCACATACCTGTGGTCCCAGCTACTCCAGAAGCTGAGGCAGGAAGACTGCTTGAGGCCAGGAGTTAGAGACTAGCCTGGACAACATAACAGGACTCCACCTCTGCAAAATTTTAAAAATTGGCTGGGCATGGTGGCATGCACCCATAGTTCCAGCTACTTGGGAGGCTGAGGCAGGAGGATTGCTTGAGCCTGGGAGAGCTGCAGTGAGCCATGACTGTGCCACTACACTCTAGCCTGGGTGATAGAGGTGAGATCCCGTCTCAGAAAAGAAGTTAGTAGATGAGGAATTGCTTCTTATGGGTGAGCAAAACAGTGATTTCCTGGGATGGAATCTACTCCTGGTGAAGATGCTGGGAACACTGTGGAAATGACAACAAAGAATTTAGAGTATTATATAAACTTAGTTAACAAAGCAGTAGCAGGGTTTGAGAGGACTGACTCCAGTTTTGAAAGAAGTTCTACTGTGGATAAAATGCTATTAAACAGCATCACATGCTACAGAGAAACCTTTTGTGAAAGCAAGAGTCAATGCAGCAGACTTTATTAATGTCTTATTTTAAGAATTTGCCACAGCCACCCCAACCAGCAACTATCATCCTGATCAGTCAGCAGCCATCAACATCGAGGTAAGACCCTCCACCAGCAAAAAATTACAACTTGCTGAAGGCTCAGATGATCATTAGCATTTTTTAGGAATACAGTATTTTGAAACTAAGGTATATACTTTTTTGATACAATGCTATTATACACTTAATAGACTATGGTACGATGTAAACATAACTTTTATATGCACTGAGAAACCAAAAATTCTTCCGACTTGCTTTATTGTGTTGGTCTGGAACTGAACCTGTGATATGCCTGTATGTACCAATGTTAATTTTGTAGTTTTGATAGTTAAACTGTAATTATATAATTTCTTTTTTTTTTTTTTGAGATAGATTCTCACTATGTCACCCAGGCTAGAGTGCAGTGGTGCAATCTCAGCTCACTGCAACCTCTGCTTCCTGAGTTCAAGCAATTCTCCTGTCTCAGCCTCCCAGGTAGCTGGGATTATAGGTGTGTGGCACCACATGCAGCTAATTTTTGTATTTTTAGTAGAGACGGGGTTTCACTATGTTGGCCAGGCTGGTCTTGAACTCCTGACCTCAGGTGATCCGCCCCCTCGACCTCCCAAAGTGCTGGGACTACAGGTGTGAGCCACTGCATCCAGCCTGTAATTACGTAATTTCCTAACATTTGGGAAATCTAAGTGAAGAATATATGAGAATTCTTGTAAATTTTTGCAGCTTTTCAAAAGTCTGAAATTATTTTATGTTCAAAAATTCTTGGCCAGGCCCGGTGGCTCACACCTGTAATCTCAGCACTCTGGGAGGCTGAGGTGGGCAGATCACTTGAGGTTAGGAGTTCAAGACCAGCCAGGCCAACATGGTGAGATTCCGTCTCTACTAAAAATACAAAAATTAGCTGGGCATGGTGGTATGTGCCTGTAGTCCCAGCTACTCAGGAGGCTGAGGCAGGAGAATCACTTGAACCTGGGGGGCAGAGGTTGCAGTGAGCCAAAATCATGCCACTGTACTCTAGCCTGGGCAACAGAGTGAGATTCCATCTCAAAAAAACGAAACAAAACCAAAAAACCAGTTCTTAAAAAAATGAAAAAAAGGGTTGTCTGAGGAGGGAGAATGTCTGGAAAGGGTAACCACGAGCAAGCACACACCTTCTCACCCTCACCACCCAGTCTCCCAGTAAGAGGGGCATGAGAGGGCTGCTGGGAGGACAGAATGTTCAGGCAAAAGCCAGACCGCTATTTAAGCAGTGGTTCTCAGAGAGGCGGAGGCTGGACAATTAAAGGGTGTTTTGGGAGCATTTTTTCTTTTTTTGAGATTAAGTTTCACTCTTGTTGCCCAGGCTAGAGTGCAATGGTGCGATCTCAGCTCACTGCAACCTGTGCCTCTTGGGTTAAAGTGATTCTCCTACCTCAGCCTCCCAAGTAGCTGGGACTACAGGCACATGCCACCAAGCCTGGCTACTTTTTGTATTATTAGTAGAGATGGGGTTTTACCATGTTGGCCAGGCTGGTCTTGAACTCCTGACCTCAGGTGATCCACCTGCCTTGGCCTCCCAAAGTGCTGGGATTACAGGCGTGAGCCACAATTCCCGACACTTTTTTTTTTTTTTTTTTAAGACAGGGTCTGGCTGTCATCCAGGCTAGACAGCAGTGGTGCGATCTCAACTCACTGCAACTTCCTCCTCCCAGGCTCAGGCAGTCCTCCCATTTCAGCTGCCCAAGTAGCTGGGACCACAGGTATGTGCCACAACACCCAGGTAGTTTTTGTATTTTTTGTAGAGACGAGGTTTCACAATGTTGCCCAGGCTGGTCTCGAACTCCTGGACTCAAGCGATCTACCCGCCTTGGCCTCCTAAAGTGCCGGCATTACAGGCGTGAGCCATCACACTTGGCCCTGTTTAGGGGGCATTTTTGACTGTGACAATAACTGGATATCATCAGTGACAACCCTGGCTATGGACCAGGGATGCTCAGCCCTCTGCAGTGTAAAGGATAGCTTCACACCACAAAGAATCATACCACATCCCATATACCTTCAGAGTATCTCACCAGATAGTCATGTAGGTGAAAAACCTGTTCATTTATTCTTTTATTCATTCAACAAACATTCATTGAGAAAGTTTACCAGGTGTCAAGCACTGTTTTAGGTAATAAGTTTATATCAGAGAACAAAAAGACAAAAATCCCCACCCTTCTGGAGCTTACAATTGAGTGGGAGAGTCAGACAATAAACAGCAAACATACTAAGCAGTTAATGCTACACTGTGAAAAAGGTGTAGAATGCCACGGAACAGATAGAGCAGGGGCATGATAGGAGAGAGCTGCGATTTTAAAAGGGATGGTCAGAGGGGCCCTCTGAGAAAGTGACAGCTGAGTAGAGGCCTGAGGGAAGTGAGGGCCTGAGCCTTGTGGATATTTGAGGAAAGAGCATTTCAAGTACACAAAATGGCCCAGTACAAAATCCCCAAGGTGTAAGTGTCCCTAAGGTGTTCAAATAATAGTAAGGAGGCCAGCAGGAGTGGACACAGTGAGCAAGGAGGGAGAGTGGTGGGAGATAAGGTCACAGAGGTTAAGAGGGTCTAATCATGGATATTAACATATATTGATTTTTCCAGAAATTCAACAACCATATAAATTGAGAAACTATTCCACATTGTTTTGTTTAGAACTTTGTGAAGAACTGTTCATCACTTAGGAAAACTGTGTCACCCTACCTGTGGCTTCTGAGCCACCAATCAACACACACGTATCTGTGACTATCATTAAGTGTAAGACCATTTCATTACGCCTTCTAGTGGAGTCACATCCCAGTCTTTAAATACATATTATGTAATATGTAGTAAGATTATATATTTTGTGATATATAATAATTTTATATATTACTCTTCCTTTACTACTCCCTATATTATAATTAGGGCATTGTACTGGTTTTCAGGGAATTATGTGTGTAGATAGATTCTACTTTCTATGCACTTCATTTTAGAATAGTAAAGCATTCCAAGATACACCTTATAAAAAAAAAAAGCAATGTTGGGTCCAACAGGTATGAGAATGACCAAAGCATAGCAAGAAAATAAAGGGAGTATTCAGAAGCCAGGATGAGAATGGAGGGAATTTTGCTGATAACTGAAGGTGAGTTCCTTAAGGCCTGGTCAAAGGATTTCAGGACGGAAATAGAAAATAGGATGTCCAGGGCTGTATGGAGATGTAACCAGGAGATCTGTGGGCTTCTTGTGGTGACTAACGTTATATAAGGAGCCATTAAAAAGTGGTTTTTAATCTAAGTTGCTGCCCACTTTGGGTGTCTTTACCTGTTTAACAGAGTAGGCTGGGGAGCAAAGAGAGTTCTCTCCTCAATGAGACCAGAAGTAACCCAAAGCCAGGCTCCATTTTTCATCCACAACACAGGTCGGAGCCCCGGGCTAAGCTCATGTCCTCGGGCCAAACTTATTGCTATAAACTATGCACCTCTAGCCTCTTTAGGGTTAAGAAAGAAATAGGTAAAAAAAAGGAAAAACAGTAACAGAGAAAGAAAAGCATTCAGAAAGATCCAATGGAGGAAGGGTCAGAGACAGAAAAGACAGAGATCAAGAGAGACTATATGCTTTTGAATCAAGATAGTCATTATTTATTGAAAATTTTCCAGGGGCTGGGTGCTGGACAAAGTAACGCACATGCGTTGTCTCAGGTACAGATGATCAGATCCCCATTTGACAGATGAGGAAACTGAGGCCCAGGTGGGTGAAGGAGATGGCTCAAGGTCTCATAGCTAGTTTAAACTGGTCAGGTCAGCATTTATGTCTACTATGTCTCAAAAAGGGAGACACACAGAAAAAGACAGAAATGGGACAGGATATGCAGACACAGACACGAACGCAGACGATCACGTGAGCGGCAGGCCTGCACGGAATCATTTCGAAAGACACTGAAAGTACGAGGTGGGGCCGCGGAGGACAGCGACGGGCACCGACTGTTCCGCAGGGTACTCACTTGGTTGCCGGCTGGGAGCCGCAGGACTACTCGGCCTCTCTTTGCTGCCCGCATGATCCTCCGCAACCAGTTGACCTAGGGTTTAGAGGCCTCCCAGTTAAAAGCTCGCGCAGGCCCCACCCCTCGCGCGCTCCGGCCGGCCTCTTCCCGCTGCTACTCTCCCCAGCCGCCAGGATGCCAGGATGAGAATAAACGGAATTTTGCTGATAACCGAAGGTGAGTTCCTTGAGGCCTGGTCAAAGGAGCTCAGAAAGGAAACAGAAAATAAAACGTCCAGGGTTTCTTACCTTACGCCTCGGGCCGTCACCATCAACGCAAACGCTCCCGCCGCCGCCGACGCAGCGCGCGCATTGATACGAGAGGCTTGCAGCAAGAACTGGAGGATACACTGAACGCGACCCTTCCGCGGGCTGGAGCGCGAGGAGGGGCACGGGCCTACGCCGCTACGGACGGCTCCCCGGCTCCCATCGGAGGACTGCCCTTCTGCCTTTCCTGGGATTGGCTGGGGATGGAAGCACTTTATTTTTGTTCGCGAGACTTAGATGCAAACTGAGGAAAACTCTGCCCCTTCGGGGGACTTTGGTTAGTTTAAGAGCCAAGCCCACCCTTTAACAGGATTGGCCAGGAAAGGAGTTCTTGTCTTTGACCGTTTCCGGTCTATTTGAAAGGTTGGAGGTGGGGGGGCTAGTTGGGAATACGCAGGCGCGAAGCCGGAAGCCAAGCCAGGCGCGAGTCACCGAACAATCGAGATGCTTGGCTTCTTTGACGTCTTACTCTCCATAAGCCACCTTGCACTGCCACCGCTCTGCTAAGAGACGCGATTCTGCCCCCAGTTTCCCACGGCTCCACACCCACCTGCAGGGATCCCTAAGCCAGTTTTCTCTCGCTCAAAGTGAGCAGAGTTCCTAATTCCACATGCATGGAGGATGAGGTGGTTATAGGGATGTGGCGCGTCACCCACCGGTCCCTGATACTGAGACATTGGTCAAGTGACAGCCTTGCTAGGCGCCTCAGTTTAACCATCTGGAAATGGAAAGATGTTTTGAAATTTTCCTCACAATGTGTGAGGATAAAATGAGAGGACATATATAAATCACTTGCCTGGGGGATAAATAATTAAGTTCTCTCCTCCCAATTCTTTCCCAGTGCTCAGGCGGACAGAACTTTCGACCCAGAGAGGCAAACTAACTTACTTGAAGTCACACAGCAGGCCCCACCCCTCGCGCGCTCTGGCCCTGTCTCTTCCCATTGCCACTCCCCGCCAACTACCAGTCTTTAAGGCGTCTCACCATACGCCGCCGGCAGTCGGCGCAGTAAGACCCAGAATAAAACTCAGGCCTTTCGTCTTCCAAAGGAAAGCTGTTTAAGAAGGAAGGAGAGAAAGGAAGGACCCTCCTATTTGCAAGAGTTCTTAATTTGGATTCTACAGATCTCTAATCGAGTCTGGGGACAGGGTTTGGAGAGGTCCTCGAATTTGGATGGGAACAAATTTACATCTTTATTTTCCCTCTCCTCTAACGGAAATTTAGTATTTTTTCAATAAAGAATGTAACTAGCCATAGTAGTAGTAATTACTGATTGTCACTGATAGAAATCAGAGATTTTCATATCACATTATAGATGTTGCAGATCTCTTGAAAATCACAATCTCAATCATTTAAAAATGATAGTCATTAGACCCTCCATTAAATCTTATGATTTAATGGATGAATGGAGAGTACATATACAATTATATTATACTACATATTTGCTTTTTCCATATTTTAATAACTATTTCAATATAACCAATTTCTTTTGTAATCTAGATATTTTATTCTATGAACTTAAACGATTTTTTTTTCTGTGAAAAAGTTCAGCTGGGTGCAGTGGCTCATGCCTGTAATCCCAACACTTTGGGAGATGGAGGTGGGCAAATCACCTGAGGTCGGGAGTTCCAGACCAGCCGGGCCAACATGGTGAAACCCTGTCTCTACTAAAAATACAAAACTTAGCCTGGTGTGGTGGCAGGTGCCTGTAATCCCAGTTACTTGGAAGGCTGAGGCAGGAGAATCACTTGAACCCAGGAGGTGGAGGTTGCAGTGAGCCAAGACCGCCCCATTGCACTCCAGCCTGAGTGGCAAGAGCGAGACTCGATCTAAAAAAAGAAAGAAAGAAAGAAAAGGTCCATAGGCTTCACTAGATCACCAAAGGGGTCCATGGCACAAAAAATATTAAGAATATTTGTCTTGAACCCTAGGCTCCAGGAGGACAAAGACTTGTCCTATCTTGTTTCCTTGCTATATCCCTTTCACCCAGTTCAGTACTTCAGGCACACAGTAGGTACTCATAAGTGTTTACTGAATGAATAATAGGATTCCTTCCCAACCATTCTGCACACCCCCAATTGGAGGAGCCAGTGCTGGCCCTTTGGATCACCTAAGAAGGAGGGACATTCTTGAATCTGGTTTTGTCCTTGCCAATCTGATTCTGCTCACAGAAGTAGGTGGCAATTTAAAGGTCTGGTGCCGGGAAATCCCAGGAACCTCCCACCCAGGAGCAGGGCCCTCTGCTGCAAAGGAGTGAGGGTAAGCTAGGAAGAATATGAAGACAAGTAGTTTCAACACGGGAACAGGCCCTAGGGCACATTTGGCCCGTGACTCTTTATCTTGCTGGTTTCTGTTTAAGGTCTTAGCCAATAGGTCTTGTCTTCTCCGGCCTTCAGCGAAGACAAAATCTTGGAGCTAGATGTGACCTTAAAGACCTAGAACAGCCCTCCCTTTCAGAGGTCCAGACTGAAGAGTGAGGGCACAGGGAACAAGATGTTACTCTGGGCAAAGGACATCCTGTCCTCCCATGCCTCAGGCAAGGACACGAGCAGCCTGGCCAACTATATTAGACTCCTACGATTGACTCTTAAGAGCGTCCCTGAAGAGGAAGACCAGAGGTCCTCTCTAACAGGGTGGGTGAAGAAGAGTCTCAAATGCCAGGATGAGGGGCTGGGGATTTAATTGGGGAGACAGAGAGGAACCAGGGAAGAGCACAATGAAAGCCAGACTTGAGAGACCCACTTCAAGGCTAGACTCTGTCTTGAAAATTTAGGCAGGTCGCTCCTCCTGGACTGATCCCATAGCATGATAAGCCTCAGTTTATAGAGGGAAAACTGAGGCCCTCTAGAGAGGACAAGGAGAGTCATGTTGTGAGGTAGGGCCGACTGAGGCAAGAGTAACCAGGCTGGCTACTCTGGCTCTGATTGGCTAGGATCCTTTGGCAGGCTGACCTCTTCCTGGCCTACTCCAATGCCTTTGCCCCTGCTGCTTTCCCCTCCCCTCCTCTTCACCGCATGCTCATTGGGGTTGGCTCCAGATATTGCATGTAGATGTCTCTTTTCTCTACGCAAGATCTCTTGACTTAGGATCCTGCACTTTCAGCTCTGGCCTTGAGGTATTGCATTTCTTTGGGCAAGACATTCCCCTTTCTGAGCCTCAGTCCTCCCTACCCACCTCTGACAGCGCATCAAAACCTCCATCCTGTCCCCAAAACATTTATCAGAATCATGGAGGGATGTGTCCAGGATCTGGTATTCCAACCATCTCACAGAAGAGGCCCAGAGAGGGAAGGGGCCTTGCCAAAGGTCTCACACCAACCTGGCAGTCATCTTGACTCCTCTCCTTCCATATCTAAAGCCTGTCGAGTCCAACATCTTGAAAGCTCTCATAGAATAGACAAATTGCTCATGTGGAAGAATTCTAACTAATTTATATACATACTTCCTTCTTAAGGAAATGGAGCATAACTCCTCATTCCCTAAGCATGGGGTGTGCTTAGCTGGCTTCCTTCCAAAGAGTACAGCATGGAAAAAGGGAAAGAGGAGTAGCTTTACAGTGGAGAAACCTGATGGACACTACCTCCTCAAGGTGATCAAAGTTAACATCAACAGTGATAAAACATATTGATAGTATATGCCCTTGATATGATCTAGTGAAAATGGCATTTGACCTCTGTGGTCTTCCAACCCCAAACCATATTCCCAGTTAGTCATGAAAGAAAACATCAGACTAATCCTGATTAAGGGACATTCTATAAAATACCTGACGAGTACTCCTCAAATGACTCCAGGTCATCAAAAACAAGGAAAGCCTGAGAAAGTGTCATAGCCAAGAAGAGCTTAAGGAGACAAGATGACTAAATGTAGTGTGCTATTCTGGATGGAATCTTGGAGCAGAAAAAGGACATTAAGTTAAAACTAAGGAAACAGGAATAAAGTATGGACCTTAGTTAATAATAATGGACTGATGCTGTTTCATTAACTGTGACGAATTTATCACACTAATGTAAACTGTTAATAAGGAAAACTTGCTGTGGGGTATACGGAATTTCTCTGTTATCGTCACAATAATTCTGTAAATTTAAAACTGTTCTGAAATTAAGTTTATTTTAAAAACCTCCCATATCTGCCCCCGTCTTGCCAATCTCACCTGAGGTCTAGCGTCTATTTCCTTACTGCTCTCCTTCCTTCCAGTCCGTTCTCCTGGCAGCCAGCAGAGGGCGTTCTCTAAAACGCAAATCTAACCATATCCTGAAGCCTTCCAGCAAAATAAAGGCGTTGAATGGAAAGTTCGGGAGGCATGGTATAAAAGACCGACTCGGATGTCTCAATAAAAGCTATTGTGATCCAGAACAAATCTGGGAAATATTTCTGACGCCCACTGAGATAAAATTTATGTATCTAAATTTAATATAACTCAGCCTTTCCAAGGTCTCCCGGATAAAGCTTTTCAGATGTCCAACTCCCTGCGTTTCCATCCCTTCGCACAGTTACGTAGTTAATTTCCCTTTGTTCTTCCTTTATCTCTACGGACACTCCTCTGCCTGAGCTATCTTTTCCTGTCTTCTCCCCCAAGCTCAGCTCCAGGGACTCTGTACCCGCTCCCAAAGACAAGAGAGCGCTCCTGCATAACTGGGTTGTGATATCCGGACCGAAGTCGTTTTTTTATTTTTATTAAACAGGAATGAGGAAAATGGATTCCTTTGGCTCTGCACGCCCCGCTCACTCTAGGCCCGAGGAAAGGTTTGACGCACTATAAATTAAAAGATGAATCACTGATAAATGATGTTCCACGGTGCAGGGTGTCTCTATGCGCATGCGCCAGAGGGGAAGGCGTGGGAAGCCCTTTGCTACCTGGCTGGGTCCGTTGCGGGCGCCAGGAGAGGGAGGGGCTTCCTCACCCTCGCCCTGCCATTGGCCAGAATGGTCCGCATTGGTCTGACGCAACGTCTCTGCGGCCTGGCGGAGCCCGACCCCCACCCGCCGAACCCCCGCAACTACCATGTTGCAGGCTAATGCGTAGGCCAGGCAGCTCCGTGTGGGCCTGGGGGAAACTGACCGGTGTGGCCGGGGCCCCGGCGAAACAAAAGACTCGAAGCGACACTTTGAATTTGCACAGAACTTTATTAGGGTTAACAGGGTCCAGGGAGAGGCGGGCCTTCTGGGGGAGGGGGACAAGAATACCGCAAAGATTACCGCAAAGAATACCGCAATGGCGAAGCGGCCTTGCATAGACACCGAGGCGGGCTAGCGGCGCGGCGGGAAGAGAAAAGGGACGGAGAGAGAACTTGGGAGAGCAGGGTGGCAACAGTGCCTCGAAGGGCACTGCACAGCTGTGACGAAGGCCACAGCGGCCCTCCCCGCTTCAGGGTCAGGGTGTCCACTCCACACAGCACAGGGATTGGGGCTGGGGCCAACACTAACTGGGAAAGGGGGGCAGAGGAGCCCTGACCAAGGCATCACAATAAATACAGTTAGCAGCACACAGAAGCCTGCAGGGGTGGAGGGCCAAAAGAAAGGGGCTAGCCCCCTCTTCCTCCCCCCAAAATAAGAGCTCTGCAATGACTAAACCATAAAAATAAACTTCAAACCCGTGTACGAAGTCGGTCACCCCCCAGAAGTGCAATGTGGGGCCGCGTGGCCCTAGCTGAGGGGGAGGGCAAATGGGGTAAGGGGTGGGGGATACAGAGAGGTGATCCCTGAAAGGGCAAAACCTTTACCCGGTTTTCCCCCGCTTCCCAGGGTTGGACCAACCGTTTGGGACCTGAACCACCTCCTCCACATCAGAGTCGTCTGAATTTTCCCCTTCTTCCCAGATAGCTTCAATTCCTTCCTCCTCATAGATGTTCTCATCTTGCTGGATGCCTGCATAGGGGAGAAGCAACGAAGGGGAAATGGAGTTAGGCAGCTAGATGAGCACGTAGGTGTCACTCTCAAAGGGAACAGAGTCCATAGCCTGGGACAATTTGCCAAGCGCCTCTGCTTAGAATGGCCAAGAGTGTGTGCGGGTGTATTCAAGCAAGCCCACATAATGAGGGACTTGGAGGGTAGCAGGGAGGCAGGCAGGCAGTGTGGGCTCCCTGCCTCTGTCCAGTCAAAACTGATACATCTCTGATAGTAGGTGTGTCTTCTTGAGCTCTGACCTCAGCTGAATAAACCTATTCATCTCTAGGCATCTTCCTTGCTCCTTTCCCCTAGTCTGATCCAAACAGTCCCCAGTCTATCTTCTTCAACCCAATTCCCCACCCCCACTCCCACCCTCAGGGCTGGGCAGACAGCTCTACCTCCCCTTCTCTGAGAGAAGAGATGCCATCAGGTGGGAAGGGAAAAGGACTGAGAATCCCTGTTTCCCTGTCTTACCTGAACATGTCTAGATTGAAGCTCCACATTCATTCAATACCTCTTCCCATAGCGCCCTGGCCCTGCCCCAGTGGAAGTTTGCCAGGGATCCCATGGCCAAAAAACCCCCAAGAGCGGTTAATTTTCCTGCTCCTTCTACCTCCCATCTAAATACTTCTCAGAGCTTTAATAATTCCGAAGTTATTGTCAGAGCCCTTAAGGTGCTAATGTGACTCTACAAGAGGTTATTATTATATGCAGTACTTGCCCAACATATACAACCACTGAAACCTTTTGTGAGAAGCAGCTGTCAGATCTGGTGAAGGATCCTCAGGACCTAATTTTGGAAACCCTGCCCAACATACCATGCATTTTTACCCTTCCAGGTCCTTGTTCAGATGATCTACTCCATGGAGAATGCCCCATAATGATCCTCAGTGTGAATGCAGCCTCCAATTCAAATGTCACCTTCTTCCTCTAAGCTCTCCCCTGCCCGCCTCCCCCTGACTCTTGAGGTGGAACTGGCTGCACCCTTCTCTGGGCTCAGAGAGCACACTGTTCACTTCACGCTCTGCTCCCAGCACAAGCCTGGGAATTTGCCAAAGGCCAAGGCTGGGTACAGAGTGTGCTGAAATGCAATGTTTTGCCACTCCCCCACCTCAATGTGAAATGTCCTTTTTAGTTTTCCACCCACTGTCTCCTATCTCTGTGTACTCTCCATCTTTTGCTCTGTTAACAACCGTCCGCCCATCACCTAGAAGTAAAATGATTTTTTTGGGGTTCTGTTACATTTTTAAGTTAAATGTTCTCTGGAGTTCCTTTGTTTAAAAAGTTACACAGAATGCTTTTTCTTTCCTCCATAAACGCAGATTGTGTTCATGCCCTGATACCGTCCTTGGCCAGGCTTGCTCTGAAAGAAAAGAGGGAAATTGGGGGGGGGGGGTGTTTTAGCTCACCTTCCTCAATGCCCTCCTCTTCGTCCACTGATTCGTCTGAGATGATCTCTATCACGTCTGGGTAGTCATCCTGATCCTTGTCAAGGTCTTCAATAACCTTCCCATAGTACTCAAAGTCTCTGTCGTCATCATCGCTGCCTTCATTGTCACCTTCATTGCCATCATCATCACTGCCCTCATTGTCTCCTTCGTTGCCATCATTATCTTCATCATCACTGTCCTCATCTGCTTCATTGTCACTGTCACTGCTGTCCTCGTTGTTGCCATGGATGCCCCAGATGCCACCTCTGAAGAAGTTGTTGCCGTAAGTGTTCTTGTGGTCGTTAGGGTTCTCTTTGTTGTCACCGGTGTTCTTGTTATTGTCTTCAGGGTTCTCATTGTCATCGGCACTCTCATTGTTGTCAGTGGTTTCATTGTCGTCAGCACTCTCATTGTTATCGGTGGTCTCACTGTTGGCCTCATTGTGGTCTGGGCTCTCGCTGTCGAAGATGTTCTCATTGATGTCAGTTATCTCGTTGTCAGTGGTCTCAAAGTAGTCGGTGGTCTCCATGAAGTCAGAGATCTTGATGTCATGAATTGTCTCATCAATGTCTGAGATGTCGCTGAAAATGTCTTCCACTGCATAATAGTCAGGGGCGTCTTCCATGATCACCACCTCACATCTGTCCTTGGTTTTACTGTAGGGAAAGCTTGGGCTGAGTATGGGGTTGGTGGGAGGGGGTATACTCATAGCACTCAAAGGTGGAAAGTAACGGGGGAAGCAGTAGGCTTTAAGGGATCCCAGGGATGGGGCTAGGGTGGATGAAGTCCCATTTCTGCCCCTGACTGTGTAAACTCAGGCCATTTCTGGGCATGATTCCCCACTTCTAAAACTTATTTCACTGGGATTATCTCGAAGGTCCCTTTTGGCTCTATAAATCCTGTGTTACACTAGTCTTTGCCCCATCCCCAACAAACCCCTTCTCAGCCACCAAACCCCCATTACCGTTTCTTCATTTCTTGCCTCTTTCTCTTTGTCCTGGAGCCCCTATCTCTCAGATAGTAGCGTAGAGGGTTAACCCACAGATCATTCTTGATAATCTGTTGAAAAGAGGAGAGAAGGGATAAGACAACCATGAGTACAAGCCCCAGATCCTACTCTTAATTCCCCACGCACCCAGTAACAAGCCTAGCAAGGCCTTCTCTGCTGATGCCAGGAAGGGCCCCACCTCAGCAATCCTGTCAGCCTCTGGGAGGCTGTGGTTTGAGAACCAGCTGAAGAAGCTGTCTCTCGCATCCTGGTTCCCATGACGGCGGGCCTGGGGTTCCTGGCCCCGGTGCCAGCGAATTGGAGTTGAGTGAGACACCAGTCGGCCTAGGGAGAGAGAAGGCTATAGAGATGGGACAGAACAAGGACAGACTGGGTGGGAGGGAACATGGATTTACGCTGGGACTGCTTCTTACCCGAGCGGTTGCGCTGGAACTCCTTGACAATCACCATGTTTGTAAAGTAGGGGTTTGTCTGGAAGTACAGCTTCATTTTGTAGCCCATAGAGATATGTCTGAGATCCTGTACCTGCTCCAGGTGGGGGTGATGGTGGAATCTGTCTCCCCCCATACACCATGGCCCTTCCCACCCACACCTCCCCTCACCTCCAAGAACCAGATTCGTTGCCCGATCCTACTAAAAAATATCTCTCTGGCCTGACCTGCAGGTTGGTCAAGTAGCGGAAAATGTCTTCATCACGTCGGTTGATCAAAATTGAAATTCTGGGGTGGTTGAGGAACTGATGAGTGGAGCAGTTTAGGTCAAGGATTGACTATCCAGTGAAACGGAGGGAGGAAAAGCCAGGGAGGGCAGTAAGAGAGGCTGCAGCAGGATTCCTTCTATGTTCATGTGGTTTGTATGAAACAGGTAAGTCATGGGACTTAACCCATACTTACTCCCATGATAAACCTCTGTTAGGTGGCCCTGCAGGATGCTGAGTCTGTGTCCATGTGGTATATGTCACTGGGTGCTGAAGGCCCATGTCCAAGTGATGCTGTATCTGACTGCTGAGGGCCTATGGTCACATGATGTTTTATGTATGGGTGTTGAAGGTCCATGTCCACACGTGTGAATGGCTCTGATGGCTTGGGGTCAAGTGATGCCCTTTGTCTACATGCTGAGAACCTGTGGTCATATTATGCTGTGTCTAGGAGCTAAGATCCTGTGTCTAGATGATATTGTATGCCTGGGTGCTAAGGGCCTCTATGTGCTGTTTTGTATGAGGGTGCTAAGGGTCTGTATCCACATAATTCCATTAAGATGTTAAAGTCATGTTCCTAACATGTTACATGTATATATATGTATCCCCCATGTACTCTTCCCTTTCCTTCATTTAACTCCTTTTTGTCCATACCTAGATGCTCCCTCTCCTGACTCTTCAGGGGCTCCAGCCCCTCTCTAGCCCCTTTCCCTCCAATGAAAGGCACTCCAGCCAGGATTGGGGTCTCTTAGTATCCTAAGCAAAGATCTAGGTTTAGAGAGCCTTGTATGGCTCAGGCACCCTTTCTAGGCAGTTACTCTGCTGTGTGCCTTTCCCCTCCCCCTCAAGGTCTCTGAGTCAGTTAAGTCTTCTACGTAACCCTCCCCTCCTCCTTTCACCATCTCTGGTCCAATTGTTCTGCTATGTGTTCCTTCAACTACCCCCCTCTTTTATCATCTGTGATCCTTTTTTTAATGCTATGTTCCTCCTCTTCCCCCTTTCCTATCTGTGGTCCAGTTTTTATGCCCGCCTCTTCGCCATCTCCAGTGCAGCTCCTCTGCTGTTTTGCCCTCCTTCCGTCCCTCTTCCACCCAGTCTAGCCCGTCTTCCGACAGCGGGCTCACGCCCATCTCTGGCTCTCCTCCACCCACTTTACCTTTTCTGTCCCTCCCCCACCTTCCCCTTTCCTGTCACGGGTTTCTGGCCCTCGAGTATAGAAGAGAAGGATACTGCTTTGATCCAGAAGCCAGGGATGTGCTGGATGATGAGGTCTCTGCGCTCCAGGAAGGGTCTTCGCATCTGGATGAACTTGCGCTTGAGACGCAGGAAAGCCTTGCCTGCCTTGATGTTCACCGCCTCCAGGTCCAGCTGAACATCCTCCAGTGCCTGCAGGATGCTCTCCATCCTCTCGGCATTTCTCTGTATGCCTTCCCTCTTCACCCTCCTCTGCCTCCTCCTCCGCCTCCGCCGCCGCCTCCTGCTGCTCCTCTTACTCTCCTGCTCTTCCTCATCGTCATCTTCCACTATGATGATCGCCTCTTCCTTGCTCTTTGGGTCAATTAATCTCTGGGGCCCCCACCCCACTGCGCTACAGGTTTCTAGGGCCCCCTCTCCCCCAAAACTGGACTCCACAACCTGAAAATCGATTTCCACGCTCCCCCCCGGGACCTCAGGAGTGGGGAGTACCTCCAGGCTCTCCGTGGGCGGGGGCGCCTCCCCGTACCCTGACTCGACAGTAGGATCCCAGCCGGGACACCCAGCACCGAGCGTGAAGTATGCGCGGATCCCCCCCTCCTCGAGAATGACATAGGGAGGTGGCGGGGGCAGCGTGGGGCCCAGTCCCAACCCCCTCATATCAGCCAGCACCTGTGCTGCCTCCGTTTCCTCCTGGAGCCTCGGGCGCTGCTCGGGTGGAGGGAGGGGGAGTCGGAGGAGCGGCGGCGGCGGCGGCGGCGGCGGGGGCTGGTCGCGCTCTGGAGGCTCGGAGCTGCTCAGGCGGCGGGTCTTGGCCGGAGGCCCCTCATCTGGGCGGTCCATGGCGACCGCGCTCGTACAGCTCAGGGGACTAGCACTCACCCCTTCGCTCTCAGCCGCGTCGCTGCAGCTAGTCGCACCGGGAAGCGGAGCTGCGAAGACTAGCAGCCACCTCGCTTCACCGTCTCGCTCTGGCGTTCCCTCCCACAGCGCCCGCTCTACTCCCTCCGCGCCAATCGCTGAAGCCTCGCCCCCTCCTGACGCAAGGGTCCGCTCGGTCTTGTCATTGGATGCCGGCCGCCGCGGCGGCGCTCGCGCTCCCGCGACCCCTGCCCGCTCTCACGCAATCTGCTTGCCAACACCGCACATCATCAGTTTCCGATTGGCTGCCCTCGGGCTGCCAATCAACGGGCTAACTCTCTTAGCGACCGGAGGGAAACTGCAGGGCGATTGGCTGCGACGGAGTTGGGGAAGAAGCCCCTCTCCCTCACCCTTTCAGTGTTTTATCCAATGGGAAAAGTACCAGTGGTTCTGAAGACGAAAAAGCCAGACGAAAAACAAACGCAGGCGCTGAGCAGGATGTGCTCACATGAAATTGGGAGAGCCTCGTTATCGTTCCCCCCGCCCCCCTCCCCTCAGCAACTACGCACTTTTAAAATC
>PVKV010031215.1:0-21285 GCA_004027835.1 Alouatta palliata | reverse complement strand
TATAGGCTATGTTCTCCATTTACATTCTGATCCACCTTCAGCAAGCCTTAAATCTTGCTGAAGATTAAAGGGAGATAAGAATTGTAAATGCTCATGGCCAGGCGGGGTGGATCACACCTATAATCCCAGCACTTTGGGAGGCTGAGGCAGGCTGATGGCTTGAGGTCAGGAGTTCAAGACCAGCCTGGCCAACATGGCAAAACCTCATCTCTACTAAAAATACAAAAATTGGCCCAGCGTGGTGGCTCACGCCTGTAATCCCAGCACTTTAGGAGGCCGAGGCGGGTGGATCACGAGGTCAGGAGATCAAGACCATCCTGGCTAACACGGTGAAACTCCATCTCTACTAAAAATTCAAAAAATTAGCTGGGTGTGGTGGTGAGCACCTGTAGTCCCAGCTACTCGGGAGGCTGAGGCAGGAGAATCGCTTGAACCTGGGAGGGGGAGGTTGCAGTGAGCCAAGATTGCGCCACTGTACTCCAGCGTGGTCGACAGAGCGAGACTCCATCTCAAAAAATAATAATAATAATAATCAGGCATAGTGGTGCTTGCCTGTAATCCCAGCTATTCGGGTGGCTGAAGCACAAGAATCACTTGAACCCAGGAGGCGGAGGTTGTAGTAAGCTGAGATTGTGCCGCTGTACTCTAGTCTGGGTGGCAGAGTGAGACTGTCTCAAAAAGAAATGTGTAAATGCTTGTAATTGAGTATTTTTCCCTTGCACATGTTGACAGCACAGAGTTTAGCTTCAAAATGCCTCATAAAGAGGCGAGAATAGCCGTTCATAGTGAGGCAATGGAGTATGAGAGAGTGAAAGTAAATCTAAATTCAAAGGCAACATCAGGCACTTGCAAGCCGAGTGCCCCGGTAGCTCTCTCAGCCCCAGTCTGCTCAGTGTAAATTGTAGCTAACACAATCTCCCAGTCGGAGTTATGGTGGGACCTATGCATTAAGAAACTGGCTCCTGGCCAGGCATGGTGGCTCACACCTGTAATCCCAGCACTTTGGGAGGCTGAAGTGGGCGGATCACAAAGTCAGGAGTTCGAGACCAGCCTGGCCAACATGGTGAAACCCCATCTCTACTAAAAATACAAAAATTAGCCAGGCACGGTGGTGCATGCCTGTCATCCCAGCTACTTAAGAGGCTGAGGCAGGAGAATCGCTTGAACCCAGGAGGTGTAGGTTGCAATGAACCGAAATCACGCCACTGCACTCCAGCCTGGGTGCCATAGTGAGACTCCATCTCAAAAAAAAAGAAAGAAAGAAAGAAAGAGAAATAAACTAGCTCCTCATCAGGATAATGCATGTGGGGCTGAATACCTAGGTGCTGGGTTGATAAGTGCAGCAAACCACCATGGCACACATTTACCTATGTAACAAACCTGCACGTCCTGCACATGTATCCCACAACTTAAAATAAAATTATAAAAATTTAAAAAGATAAAAATCATGCTGAACAGCCAACAGCTGGGGGGGGGAAGAAAGAAACTGGCTCCTAAGAAGATTTAACCCATTACGGATATCATCATTGCTGAGGACAAAATAAAAACACCTGTGCCAGCTACGAGGCCGGCTGAGGTGGGAGAAGCACCTGAGCCCAGGAGGTACAGGCTGCAGTGAGCCGTGACTGTGCCACTGCACTACAGCCTGGGTGACAGTGAGACCCTGTCTCAAAAGAAATTAAATAGGATAAAATAGACTTTGTATTAGATGGTTTTGCCTAACTATAGGCTGATGTAAGTGTTCTGAGCACGTTTACGGCAGGCTAGCCTAAGCTGTGATGTTTGGTAGGTACGTTCAATACATTTTTGACTTACGATATTTTATTTTTTTGAGACAGTGTTTCGCTCTTGTTGCCCAGGCTGCAGTGCAGTGGCACAATCTCGGCTCACTGCAACCTCTGCCTCCTAGGTTCAAGTTATTCTCCTGCCTCACCCTCATAAGTACTTGGGATTACAGGCATGAGCCACAACACCTGGCAAATTTTGTACTTCAGTAGAGACGGGGTATCACCATGTTGGCCAGGCTGGTCTCAAACTCCTGACCTCAGGTGATCCACCCACCTCGGCCTCCAGAAGTGCTGGGATTACAGGTGTGAGCTACTGTGCCCAACCTGACTTATGATATTTTCTTTTTTTTGAGACGGAGTTTCACTCTTCTTACCCAGGCTGGAGTGCAATGGCGCGATCTCGGCTCACCGCAACCTCCGCCTCCTGGGTTCAAGCAATTCTCCTGCCTCAGCCTCCCGAGTAGCTGGGACTACAGGCAGATGCCACCATGCCCAGCTAATTTTTGTATCTTTAATAGAGACGGGGTTTCACCATGTTGACCAGGATGGTCTCGATCTCTTGACCTCATGATCCACCCGCCTCGGCCTCCCAAAGTGCTGGGATTACAGGCGTGAGCCACCGCGCCCAGCCGTATGATATTTTCAATGTATGACCCCATTATCAGTCTCAGAACATCTGTGCCTATAATTTCTTAGTGATGAGAACACATAAAATTGACTCTCAGAATTTCTCAAGTATACGACACATTGTTGTGAACTATAGTCACTATGCTGTACAAGTAGATCTCTTGAATGTATGCCACCCATCTAATTGAAATTTTGTATTCTTTGATCATTATCTCCCTCACACCCACCTCCCTCCCCTGCCCTCTCGTAATCACCCTTCTACTCTCTGCTTTTATGAGACTGACATTTTAAATTCCACATATAAGTGAGAACATGTGGTATCTGTCCTTCTGTACCTGGCTATTTCATGTCACATAATGTCTTCCAGCTTTGTCTATATGGTGGCAAATGATAGAATTTCCTCTTTTCTCCGTGGCTAAGTAGTACTCCATTGTGTATTCCTACCACATTTTCTTTATCCACTCATCTGTTTCTAACACAAAACTGATGTTAAAATTACATATTGTTGGTGAAAGGATGAAAGGGAAAGAGGGTGGGGGGAGGAAAGAAAAGAGGAAGCCGGCCGGGCGTCGTGGCTCACACCAGTAATCCTAGCACTATGGGAGGCTGAGGTGAGTGGATCACCTGAGGTCCGGAGTTCGAGACCATCCTGGCCAACATGGTGAAACCACATCTCTACGAAAAATACAAAAATTAGCCAGGTGTGGTGATGCATGTCTATAATCTCTGCTACTCGGGAGGCTGAGGCACAAGAATCACTTGAACCTGGGAGGCAGAAGTTGCAGTGAGCTGAGATGGCACCACTGCACTCCAGCCTGGTGACAGAGCAAGACTCTGTCTCAAAAACAGAAAAAGAAAAAAGAACAGGGAAAGATAGCAGGAAAGGAAGAGAAGGAAAAACAGAAGATGGTAAGATTCCCTTTACTGTATAGGGTTTTTGTTGGGTTTGATTCTGCTTGATTTTCATTTGTTTGTTTGTTTGTTTGTTTGTTTGTTTGAGATGGAGTCTTGCTCTGTCACCCAGGCTAGAGTGCAGTGGTGCGATCTCGGCTCACTGCAACCTCCGCCTCCCAAGTTCAAGTGATTCACCTGCCTCAGCCTCCTGAGTAGCTGGGATTACGGGTGCCCGTCACCACGTCCAGCTAATTTTTTTGTATTTTTCATAGAGACGAGTTTCCACCATGTTGGCCAGGCTGGTCTCGAACTCCTGACCTCAGGCGACCTGCCCGCCTTGGCCTCCCCAAGTGCTGGGATTACAGGCATGAGCCACTTGGTTTTGTTTTCTATGAAGCTTTGCTCCACTGAAGGAAGCAAAAGTGTTTACAGAGAACATCCAAGTTCGACTATGAGCAGCTCCGTTAGGTCCCTGAGACCCTGACTGCCCCAGTCATGAATGACTTGGCTTGAGAGGCAACAGAAGATCCCTGAAAATGGCTTGAGGATAACCGAACACAAAGGAACTTGATGGATATGATGGAATTTTCACAGAACAGTATAGGTTTCCTTGGGAAGCTGGGACCAGAATGGCATCTCTGACCCCTGGCTCTATATGGCTTCTCTCCCTTTTTGTTCCCACTAGACACATGCCATACATGGAACCAGAAAACCAAACTGAAATCTCAGAATTCTTCCTCCAGGGACTCTCAGAGAAGCCAGAGCATCAGACCCTCCTCTTCACAATGTTCCTCTCCACATACCTGGTCTCCATCATCAGAAATGTCCTCATTATCCCAGCCATCCTTATGGACTCTCGCCTCCACACACCCATGTGCTTCTTCCTGTCCAACTTGTCACTCGTTGACATCCTATGATCCTCCACCACCGTCCCTAAGATGCTAGTGAACATTGGGACTCAGAGCAGAGCTATCCCCTTAGCGGGCTGCCTCACCCAGATGTACGCCTTCCACCTGTTCAGGACCATGGACAGCTTTCTCATTGACCGCTTCATGGCATTGTCCACCCGCTCCATTACTTGATCCTCATGTGCCCCCGTGTCTGTGGGCTGCTGCTGGGGGCACCGTGGGTGATCACCAACATCCAGTCTCTCGTACACACCTGCCTCATGGCTCAACTGACCTTCTGTGCCGGCTCCGAAGTCTCCCACTTCTTCTGTGACCTCATGCCCCTGCTGAAGCTCTCCTGCTCAGACACGCACACCAATGAGCTGGTGATCTTGGCTTCTGGCATCGTCATGGGCATCGCCCTCTCTCCTGCATCCTTCTCTCCTACATCTGCATTTTCTGGACAGTCTTTAAGATCCCTTCTGCTCGGGGCAAGTGGAAAGCCTTATCCACTTGTGGCTCACACCCGACTGTGGTGTCCCTGTTCTATGGGACCATCTTTGCTGTGTACTTACAGCCTGCATCCCCCAGCTCCTCCCAGGACAAGGCAGCCGCCCTCATGTGTGGGGTGGTCATTCCCATGCTGAACCCTTTATCTAGAGCCTATGGAACAAGGACATGAAGAGACCCTGGGGAAGCTCATCGGCAAAGTGGCCATCCCCCTGTCCTAGGGCAGAACGGTTATTGGATGCTTATCATGTTCCAGGGTCACTGCTGGGTGCCAGGGACACAGAGAGCATCCAATCCCCTAGCTGGGAATACAGACACGGAATCAATCCTTCCAGTACAATGTGGTAAATGAAAGAGACAAACAAAGTGGATGGGCCCCCAAAGGGAAGACATGCATTTTCCCCATGAAGATCAGAATAGCAAAGATCAAAGTGGTCTGAAATCAGCCCCTCTAGGGGATCGGGCGTTTAGGGTTGCTAGGTGGATAAGAGTAGTCGAAAACAAGACATGTGGCTACACTCATTTTAGTATTGACAAAGGATGGGTATGGTGGCTCAAGCCTGTAATCCCAGCATTTTGGGAGGTCAAGGTGGAACGATCACTTGAGGCCAGGAGTTTGAGACCAGCCTGGGCAACATACAGAGACCCTATCTCCACAAAGAAAATCATTTTAGCAAGACATGGTGATGCACACCTGTGTCAGCTATTCAGGAGGCTGAGGCAGGTAGATCATTTGGGCCCAGGAGTTCAAGACTGCAGTGAGCTATGATTGCACCACCACACTTCAGCAGCTTGGGAATCAGAGCAAGATCTGTCATTCATTCATAGACAGACAGAGCGACAGACAGACAGATAGATAGGATGGATGATAGACAGACAGATAGACAGATAAGATAGATAGGTAGATCAGTTGATCAATCGATAGATAATAGATGATTAGATTGATAGATCAATAGACAGATAGATGATAGAAAGAGAAAGCGTGTGCACGACAGGATAGATAGATGAAATAGGGAGGGAGGGAGGTAGGTAAATAGATAGATAGATAGATAGATAGATAGATAGAGCACCTGTCATCTTAGCTACTCAGAGGGCTGAGGCAGGAGGCTCTCTTGAGCCAAGGAGATTGAGACTGCAGTGAGCTATGATTGCACCATCGAGTGCCAGCCTGAGCAACAGAGTGAGACCCTGTCTGTAAAAGTAATAATAATAAAATAAAAAACAATGTGTTGAAGTCCTAACCCCAAGGACCTCAGAATGTGGCCATATTTGAAGACAGGGTGATTACAGAGGTCATTAGGTTACAGTAAGGTCATTAGGGTGGTCCCTAATCTGATATGACTGGTGTCCTTATGAAAGGGGGAGATTTGGACACAGGCACCCACACGCAGGGAGAACGCCATGTGAAGAGGGAGGCAGAGTTTGGGGTGACGCTGTTACAAGCCAAGGAATGCTGCGGACTGACTGCAAACCACCAGAAGCCAGGAGGGGCGCGGAACAGGTTCTTCCTCTCAGCCCTCAAAGGAACCAAAGCCACTGACACCTGATCTTTTTTTTTTTTTTTTGAGATGGAGTCTTGCTCTGTCACCCCTGCTGGATGCAGTGGCACGATCTTGGCTCACTACAATCTCCACCTCCTGGGTTCAAGCAAATCTCCTGCCTCAGCCTCCCGAGTAGCTGGGATTACAGGCACCCGCCACCACACCCAGCTAATTTTGTGTATTTAGTAGAGATTTTATTTCTCTTTCACTTATGAAGCTTATCTTGGCTGCATATGAAATTCTGGATTGAAAGTTCTTTTCTTTAAGGATGTTGAATATTGGCCCCCACTGTCTTCTGGCTTGTAGGGTTTCTGCTGACAGATCCGCTGTGAATCTGATGGGCTTCCCTTTGTGGGAAACCTGACCTTTCTCTCTGGCTGCCCTTTGCATTTTTTCCTTCATTTCAACCCTGGTGAATCTGACGATTATGTGCCTTGGGGTTGCTCTTCTTGAGGAATATCTCTGTGGTGTTTAGGGTTTCACCATGTTGGCCAGACTGGTCTCAAACTCCACTTTGACCTCCCGAAGTGCTGGGATTACAGGCATGAGCCACCGCACCAGCCTGACACCTTGATGTTGAACTCCTAACCTCCAGAACTGTAAGACAACAAATTTCTAGTGTGTAAGCCACCTAGTTTACGGACTTTTTAATTTTTTTTTTTTTTTTTTTTTGAGAGACAGAGACAGGATCTCACTCTGCCACCCAGGCTAGAGTACAGTGGTGCAATCATAGCTCAGATGCAACCTCATCTCAAACTCCTGGGCTCAAGCAATCCTCCTGCCTCAGCCTCCTGAGTAGTTGGGACTACAGGCCCATGCCACTACAACCAGCAATATATATTTATAGAGACAGCATCTCACTATGTTGCCCAGGCTGGTCTCAAACTTCTGGCCTCAAGCGATCTGCCCTCCTCGGCCTCCCAAAGTGCTGGAATTGCAGGTGTGAGCCATCACACTCAGCTTGATTTGTGGTACTTTGTTACAACATCCCTAGAAAACAAATACAGTTAGTTTAGGAAATGTCAGCAACCTACAAAGACTGTGTCCCACGGCCGGGTGCAGTGGCTCACGATTGTAATCCCAGGACTTTGGGAGGACCAGGCGAGTGGATCACAATGTCAGGAGTTCGAGACCAGCCTGGCCAATATGGTGAAAGTCCGTTTCTACTAAAAATGCAAAAAAATTAGGCAGGCGTGGTGGTGGGTACCTGTAGTCCCAGCTACTCAGGAGGCTGAGGCAGGAGAATCACTTGCACGCAGGAGGCGGAGGTTGAAGTGAGCTGAGATTGCACCACTGTCCCCCAGCCTGGGTGACCTGGGTGACAGAGTGAGACTCTATCTCAAAAAAAAAAAAAAAAAGACTGTGTCCCAATATCCCAATACATCCTCTCAAGTTTATGACTGACCACGTGTTCTGGTCAAGGGACTCTGGGCTAGAACTGCAGAAAAGGATGAAGGATCTAAGTTGCACAGATTCGCTTACTGGGTATCAGTGTGATGCCAGTAATGATGATGACAACCGAGATTTATTATCTGAACAACGCTAACTCCTCTATACGCACAGTCTCTATAAAGTTTAAACAACAGCCCTATAAGGTAGGTGCGGAAGTAATTTCTGATTTGCCATTGCAAGTAATGGCAAACAGCAATGACTTCTGCACCAACCTAATAGCTTAACACCTTTTTTTCACAGAAGGGGAAATGAAAGATTCAAAAGTAAAGCTGGCAAGACATGGTAGCCAAGGTTCAAACAGTGAACCCATCCCAGAGCGCCAGACCTTGACAAGAAATAATGTAGTTTAGCATTCAGAGTCTAGAGAAGAAACCTGCAGATTATAGCCCAAGGCCAAATCCTGCTTGTGATCTGTTTTTACATGGCCTGCAGAGCTTAACAATTTTAACATTTTTAAATGGTTGGAACCAAATAAAAGATGATATTGCCGGACGCAGTGGCTCACGCCTGTAATTAAAGCACTTTGGGAGGCCAAGGTGGGCGGATCGCCTGTGCTCAGGAGTTTGAGACCAGCCTGGCCAGCATGGTGAAACCCAGCCTCTACTAAATATAGAAAATTTGCCAGGCGTGCTGGTAGGCACCAGTAATGCCAGCTACTTGGGAGGCTGAGGCAGAAGGTAGGAGAATTGCTTGAACCTGGGAGGCAGAGGCTACAGTGAGCCGAGATCATGCCATTGCACTCCAGCCTGGGCAACAGAGTGAGACTCCATCTCAAAAAAAAAAAAAAAAAAAAAAAGAAGAAGAAGAAGATCTTCTTCCAGAAAATAATAGATTCTGGATACTAGAAAAAGAAAAAAGAAAAAAATTAATTTTAAAAGAGAAGAAGAAGATTCTATGACCAATTAAAAGTATATAAAATTCTGGCTGGGTAGAGGCTCATGCCTATAATCCCAGTGCTATGGAAGGCTGAAGGGGGAGGATCACTTGAGGCCAGGAATTTGAGATCAGCCTGGGCAACATAGTGAAATCCCATCCCTACAAAAGTTTAAAATTTAGCCAGGTGTGGTGGTGTGCACCTGTGGTCCCAGCTACCCAAGAGATTGAGGCTAGAGGATCGCACACCCAGGAGTTCGAGGCTGCAGTGAGCTGTGATTGCACCACTGCACTCTATCCTGAGCAATAGAGCGAAACCCTGTCTCAAAAAAAAAAAAAAAAAAAAAAAAAATTAGTTTGTTCTTTTACCAAGCAAGTTTAATGACTTCTTTTCTTCAGAAAAACTAGAGCCTGCTACCCAAAGTGATACATAAATCAGAAGAATCATCATGTTTGTTAGAATGAAGGCTCCCACTCTATCCCACACCTGCTAATCATAATTCCCCGAGGCATTCATATGATCCTTAAAGTTTGAACATCACTGCAGGCAGCAGTGAAGTGCACCTGTAGCCCCAGCTATTTAAGAGGCTGAGGCAGGAGGATCACTTAAGCCCGGGAGTTCGAGTCCAGCTTGGGCAGAGAAATGAGACCCCTGTCTCTAAAAACAAACAAACAAAAAAAGCCCAGCACCTTGGGAGGCCGAAGCAGAAGGATCACCTAAGGTCAGGAGTTTGAGACCAGCCTGAGAAATCCCGTCTCCACTAAAAATACAAAATTAGTGGTGCATGCCTGTAGTCCCAGGTACTCGGGAGGCTGAGGAAGGAGAATTGCTTCAGCCCAGGAGGTGGAGGTTGCAGTGAGCTGAGATCGTGCCACTGCACTGTAGCCCGGGCAACAAAAGCGAAACTCCATCTCAAAAAAAAAAAAAAAAAAAGCTTGTAATTTAAAAGTTTGAGCATCACTGGGCTAGATGGGGGTCCTGTAGATAACCGGGACCCAAATAGGCTTTAGGTTCAGAGATACAGAACAACCAAAGCTGGGATGCTGCTTTAGCTCCTACCATGGACGAGTCCAGGAGGAAACCTTCCCAACCGCTCTAAAAGCTCTGAAAACTGCAGTTGGAGACGTGGCCACTAGGCGGCAATCATGCCATTTCACCAATTGAATTTAAAACCTTTTTTTTCCCCCAGAAACTTGTATTCTAGCTGTAAACTGGCCCAGTTCCATGGGTCTTCGGTGTCATCTCCCCCTGGAAGGGAACAAGAAGTGCAGAGTTTCCATGATGAGAGGGAGCCTCTGTCGTTCAAAGAAATCATGGAGACTGGCGTGGCGTGAGCCCAGAGTGACGGGGGGCTGGTTTACAGAGGGCCCATGGAGGGCACTGGGAGTCACACGGTCTGTGGGCCACAGGGATTGTGACCATGACAAGGTTTAAGGAGGATGAGGAGGACTGTGCTTCAGAACGAACCCGCTGGTGAGCCACGCCACAGATTTGGAGTCAGCACATTTTTTCTGTCAAGGTCCATGTCGTCAATATTGTCAGCTTTAGGGACCTTACCGTCTCTGCTGCAATGACTGAACTCTGCTGCTGTCTGGTGAAAGCAGCCATAGATGAGACATCAAGGAATGGCTTCGCTGTGTCCCAATAAAACTATCTATAAACACAGAAGCTTCCATTTCATATCATAGGATATGTCACACAATGTAGCCTTTGGGTTTGTTTTCAACCACTTTTTAAATATTACAACTATTCTAGGCCAGGTGCATTAGCTCATGCCTATAATCCCGGCACTTTGAGAGGCTGAGGGAGAAGGACTGCTTGAAGCCAGGAGTTCGAGACCAGACTGGGCAACATAGTGAGACCCCCATCTCTACAAACATTTTAAAATTAGCTGGGCATGGTGGTGCATGCCTGTAGTCTCAGCTACTCAGAAGGCTGAGGAAGGAGGGTCACTTAAGTCCAAGAGCTCAAGGCTGCACGGAGCTATGATTGTACCACTGCACTGCAGCCTGGGGGACAGAGTAAGACCACTGTCTCTAAAAAACTAAAAAATAATAAGGCTAGGCGTGGTGGCTCACACCTGTAATTCCAACACTTTGGGAGGCTGAGGCAGGTAGATCACAAGGTCCCGAGTTCAAGACCAGCCTGACCAATACCGTGAAACCCTGTCTCTACTAAAAATACAAAGAATTAGCTGGGTGTGGTGGCATGCGCCTGTAGTCCCAGCTACTCAGTAGGCTGAGGCAGAATTGCTTCAACCTGGGAGGCAGAGGCTGCAGTGAGCCGAGATCACACCACTGCCAGCTTGGGCAGCAGAGCAAGACTCCATCTCAAAAATAAATTAATTAATTAATAATCAAAAATAAAAATAAATGCAAAACTGGTATTAGCCCGAGGGCCGAGTTTAGCTTATGGGCCATAGGTTGCCAAACCTGGTATAGATGGATGGGAATGACAAGAGTTAAGAGGACCAAGAAAGACCAAAAAATGAGGGGTGAAGTGGGCCGAAAACCACCAGAAGAAAAGGAGCTGGTGCCACAGGACCTTTGCAAATGCTCTCCCCTCTTCCCACCCCCTCCCGAGTAAATTCCTGCTTGGCACTGACATTACAGCACAAACTCCACTTCCTCAGGGAAGCCTCCCCACCCCCTAACCCTTACCCAGCTACATCAGTTGCCCTAATGTTACACTCACTATCCCCTCATTCACGTCTTCATCACTGCAGTGGTGTTTTGGGGTATGTTTTGTTTCGAGGCAGTCTTTCTGTCTCCCAGGCTGGAGTGCAGTGGGGCAATCTTGGCTTGTTGCAACCCCCACCTCCCAGGTTCAAATGATTCTCCTGCCTCAGCCTCCCGAGCATCTATGATTACAGGTGTGCACCACCATGCTTGGCTAATTTTTTATATTTTTAGTAGCAACGGGGTCCACCATGTTGGCCGGGCTGGTCTCAAACTCCTGGCCTCAAGTGCTCTGCCTGCCTCAGCCTCCCAAAGTGCTGAGATCACAGGCACGAGCCATTGCACCCGGCCTCATCACTGCAGGGGTTTTATATTAGTTTGTGTCATTCTTGGATTAATGTCTGTTTCACTTATCTGACTCAGCTGGGAACTGCGGACTGAAATTGTGTTATCTTGTTTATCTTGTGCAGCTCTGTGCCCCTATGATTAGTACGGTAGCCACTCAAAGTATATTTTCTGGATGGGTACGGTGCCTCACGCCTGTAATCCCAGCACTTTGGGAGGCCAAGGCAGGTGATCACCTGAAGTCAAGGAGTTCCAGATCAGTCTGGCCAACCATGGCCAACATGGTGAAACCATGTCTCTACTGAAAACACAAAAATTAGCCAGGCATGGTGGCGGGTGCCTGTAATTCCAGCTACTTGGGAGGCTGAGGCAGGAGAATTGCTTGAACCTGGGAGGCAGAGGTTGCAGTGAGCCGAGATCGTGCCACTGTACTGTAGCCTGGGCGACAGAAACTCTGTCTCAGAAAAATATATATTTTTTTATTTTTTAAATTTATTTTTTATTTTTATTTTTTTGAAATAGAGTCTCACTCTGTGGCCCGGGGTGGAGAGCAGTGGTGTGATCTCGGCTCACTGCAACCTCCACCTCCCGGGTTCAAGCGATTCTCCTGCCTCAGCCTCCTAAGTAGCTGGGACTATAGGTGTGTGCCACCACACCCACCTAAATTGTTTACATTTTTAGTAGAGATGGGGTTTCACCATGTTCGTCAGGCTGGTCTCAAACCCCTGACCTCAGATGATTTGCCCACCTCAGCCTTCCAAAGAGCTGGGATTACAGACATAAGCCACTGCACCTGGCCACAATTCATACGTTTTAAACTATGTGCCATTCTGAGCAATGTGATGAAATCTCGCACCATGACCATCCATCCCACCCGGGATGTCAATCATTCCACTGTTTGGCGCATCTACGCTGTAAACACCCCACCCATTAGTCTCTTACTAGCCAACACAGTTGACAGATCAACAAAACATGGTATAGCTGGGGTTCAGTACCACCCACAGTTTCAGGAATCTACCAGGGGTCTTGGAACATGTTCCCTGCAGATAACGGATGACTATTAGTGTCCTGGGGTTACCATAACAAAATACCACAGCCTGGGAGGCTTAAACAACAGAAATTAATTTTCTCACAGTTCTGGAGGCTGGAAGTTCAAGATCAAGTTCAAGATCGTTGGCAGGGTTGTTCTGTGGCTTCTCTCTACCTTCCTCTGGAAGATGCCAGACAGAAGCAAGGCTCAGGGGACTCCACGTTTGGGTCCCCTTCCACGAATACTCCTTCGTGGAAGCCATCTTTCTCTCTCCTATATTTCACCTCTGGGGTCCCCTTCCACACTCTCTCGTGGAAGCCTGTCTTCCCTCCTAAACTCCATCTCTCTCTATTTCTTTCCACTCAGTGTGGAAGCTGCTTTCCTCTCCTGGATTCCATCTTTCTGGATTCTCTCACTCAGTGTGAGAGTTAGCTGTTTCTTTCTCTCTTTAAATAAATCACTTTCTACAAAAAAGAAAAAGAAAAGAAAAGAAGAAGCAAGCCTCAGGTGTGGAAACAAATGGCAATGACCACAAGGGATAGAGGAAGCTTGGGGCCTGCTCCCCAAAACCTTCTCTATCTCCCATCCCCTAGGAACTGAGCACCCCAGGGAGCTGGTACAATGGGGATGTAGAAACATGTCCCATGCCCATAGCCTTGAAAACAGCCTAATTTATTCTTCCCTTTGCATGTGAAACGGAGGCCTAGACAGAATGTCTGTGTTTGGAGTCCACCAGAAGCCAACCCTGAGACGATTCAAGTCTTTAGGAAGTAAACAGGAAATACTCTAAGTGGGGTGGATATGTAGGAGAAGGAAAGGAAGGAAGTCAGCAAAGAGTTTATTGAGAAGCAGGTTTCCACAGTGGGCAGCTGGAGCTCAATCCCCTGGGTGAACACTAGGGGTCAGTGTAGCGCACAAACCTTAATCATCCCACACAAAGGTGAGAGAGCTGGGGTATTTATCCATCAACTCCCCTTGACTGCCACAGAGGAGCTGAGCTCTGCCCAAACCTGACCAGCCCCTCACCTGCATTTGGTTTTTCAACTAATTGGTCTGTATGTGTCTGAGGCTGGTTAATCCACTGGGTACCAAAAGCATAGCACATCAGGCCTGCAGCCAATGACAACATTTAGGGGAAAGAAAATACACACATGACCAGGTGCAGTGGCTCACACCTATAATCCTAGCACTTCGGGAGGCCAAGGAGGAAGGATCACTTGTGGCCAGGAGTTTTAGACTACCCTAGGCAACACAGCAAGATCCTGTCTCTACAGAAAAATTTAAAAGCTAGCTGGGTGTGGCAGCGCGTGCATATAGGCCTAGCTACTCAGGAGGCTGAGGCAGGAGGATTGCTTGAACCCAGGAGTTCAAGGCTGCAGTGAGCTATGATCATACCAATGTACCTCAGCCTGGGCGACAGAGGGAGATCATTTCTCTAAAACTAATAAGGCCAAGCATGGCGGCTCACACCTGTAATCACAGTCACTTGGGAGGCCCAAGGTGGGAAGATCACTTGAGCCTAGAAGTTTGAGAATAGTCTGGGCAACATGATGAGACCCTATCTCTACAAATAAATAGAAACATCATCCAGGTATAGTGGCACATGCCTGTAGTTCCAGTTGCCTGGGAGGCTGAGGCAGGAGCATCACTTCAGTCCAGGAGGTTGAGGCTGCAGTGAGCTGTGGTAGTGCCACTGCACTCCAGTCTGAGCAACAGAGCAAGAAAAATAAATAAAATAATAATAATAAAGTAAATAAAAATAACATGAAAATACATTTTTTAAAAAGAAAAGAAAATGTACACATACAGGCTTCAAAATCTGTACAGCAACTAGCAAAATCCACGAGAATAAGCATACGAACATCATTGTGAAACTTAGAATTCATAACCACTCCATTATATACAATTTGCAGATAATCTTTTCTCACTTATGAAGATTTCTGACTGCTAAGAAAGAATCATAGCCAATGGTGAATTAAATAGGCTACATGTAGGCAAATAAAGACAACAGGAAAAGTACAAAAATTCAAAAAGATTTATAAAAAATAATAACAATAAATGTTTATGTGGTATATGGTTATCATATGGATGGGGCTAAAAGCTGCTCTCACCCCCATGTCAGACCCCAGCTCCTCTGAGACTCTGAAGTAACCCAGTGGGACCCTGCTACCTGTGCCCTCAACTTGCAAAGAGGTATTGTCTTGACCCCTGACTTCTTTCCCCACTGTCAATAGCTGCCTCAAAGGCATGCTGGCAGGGATCTCATAGGGAGGAGGACACATTCCACCCTTTTACAGACTGATTCCTGCCAAACACACACATCCAAGAAAAATGAACAGCACCTATGAGAACTGTATACCAACAGTTGCATAATGAGTATACCAATATATGCATAATAAGAGTCCCAGAAGGAGAGAAGTGAAAGGATAAGAAAGAATATTTGATGAGGCTGGCTGTGGTGGCTCATGCCTGTAATCCCAGCACTTTGGGAGGCTGAGGCGGGCAGATCATCTGAGGTCAGGAGTTTGAGACCAGCCTGGCTAGCATGTTAAAACTCCATCTCTACTAAAAATACAAAAATTAGCCAGGTATGGTGGTGGGCACGTGTAATCCCACCTACCTGGGAGGTTGAGGCAGGAGAATCACTTGAACTCGGAAGGCAGAGGCTGCAGTGAGCCATGATCATGCCTCTGCACTCCAGCCTGAGTGACAGAGTAAGACTCTGTCTCAAAAAAAAAAAAAAAAAAAAAAAGAATACTTGATGAAATAATGGTCAAAAACTTCCCAGAATTGATGAAAGACATAAATCTACATATCCAAAAAGCTCAACAAACTCCAAATAGAATAAAAACAGAGAACCACACCAACACACATTAAAACCAAACACGCACAGCCTCCTCTGTCAAGGCCTCTTGGACACCCCCTCCTTTACAGACCTCCATCACCTGACACCTGATCTCCTACCTGAATAGACAAGCATCACTTGATCACTTGGAGGAGTCTGAGTCTGGACAAGGAGGCAGATAAACTAGAACAAATCTCTGAGACTATTAAATTCAAGTTGTGGCAAGTGTTAAAGAAAGAAAACTGAGTGATGTGATAATGACTAGACAGAGGTGCTAGGCAGAAAGGGTCTCCCCAGAAGGTGCCATTGGATCTAAAGGATGAGAGATAGGTGGCCTCCAAAGAACCAGAGCTTCCCAGGCAGAAGGAACCATGTGTGCAAAGGACCTGAGGCAGAAACAGCTTGATGTGAAGGAGAACCAGAAAGGAGACCACAGTGAGTGAATGGGACAGCAAAAGAGATGAGGCTGGAAGTCTTGTTAGACCATGGTGGGAATCTGGATTTTATTCTAGGTGGGGTGAGCAGGCATAGGAACACTATTCAGCAGGATGGTGCTATAATCTGATTTCAGTTTTAAGTCCAGTCAGGGTAATATATGGAGAATGAAACATAGTGGGGCTAAGGCAGGTTATATTTTCCCAGATGGCCATAATATCTCCCACTCTGCATCCACTTGTACAAGGTCACCTTGACATGCCTCCCATGGAGAGAGGTGCAGCCTGTGTCCCCTTTCCTTGACTCTGGTGGCAGAAGTGACACAGCATGACACCTGAAGCTAGTTCAAAAGAGATGCAGTTTCTTCCTTGTTCACTTTTAGAGGCCTGGGTGGCTGTCTAAGAAGTCTGGCTACCCCAAGGCCACCATGTTGGAAGGAAACCCAAGCCACTTGGAGAGGCCTGCATAGTTGCCCTAGTCCACAGCCCCAGCAACAGCTGGCGTCAATTGCAAGACCTCTGAGTAAAGACACCTCTGGATGATTCGGGACACCCCCACTCCATTTTTTGAGTCATCCCTAGCCTTAGAGTCTTCCCAGCTGAGGTGTAGGGACAGGCACTGTCAACTCTGCCCTGTCCAAACTGAACCACAGCATCTGTGAGCATCATGTAAACCAAAAAGTATCTGAGACAGGTCTCAATCAATTTAGAAAGTTTATTTTGCCAAGGTTAAGGAAGTGCCAGTGACACAGCCTCAGAAGTTCCTGAAAACATATGCCCAATGTAGTCAGGGCCACTACCTTGATTCACACCTATAATCTTAGCTACTTGTGGGGCCACAGTGGGCAGATCTCTTGAGCCCAGGAGTTTGAGACCAGTCTGGATAACATGATGAGACTCCAGCTCTACAAAAATAGAAAAAAATAGCCAGGTATGGTGACACATGCCCAAAGTACCACTTGCTCGAGAGGCTGAGGCAGGACCATCACTTGAGCCCAAGAGGTTGAGACTGCAGTGAGCTGTGGTGGCACCACTGCACTCCAGCTTGGTCCAGTTATATATATATACATATATATATATATATATATATATGTGTGTGTGTATGTATATGTGTGTGTGTGTGTGTGTGTGTGTGTGTGTATATATATATATATATATATATATATATATATATATATATATATATGTTTTTTTTTTTTTTGAGACAGAGTCTCACTCTGTTGACCAGGCTGGAATACAGTTGCACGATCTCGGCTTACTGCAACCTCCATCTCCTGGGTTCAAGGGATTCTCCTGCCTCAGCCTCCTGAGTAGCTGGGACTACAGGCACGCACCACCATGCCCAGCTAATTTTTGTATATTTAGTAGAAACGGGTTCACCATGTTGGCCAGGATGGTCTCCATCTCTTGACCTTGTGATCTGCCTGCCTCAGCCTCCCAAAGTGCTGGGATTACAGGCATGAACCACCACGCCCAGCCTAGTTTTATATATTTTAGGGAGACATGAGAGCAATCAATATATGTAAGATGTACATTGGTTTGGTCTGGGATGGTGGGACAACTCAAAGTGGGGAGAGTGCTTCCAGGTTACAGGTAGACAAGAGACAAACAGCTGCATTCTTCTGAGTTTCTGACTAGCCTTTCTGAATACGCAATTTACAGAGATTTATGCCTTAGTCTGGCTTAGTAAAACAAACAGGTGAGGAAGCGATCAGATATGTGTTTGTCTCATGCAAGCAGAGGGACAGTTTTGAGTTCTGTCTGTCCTTTGCCCACAAGGAAATTCCTTGTGGGCAAATTGTGAGGGAGACACGTAGCTTTTTTTTTTTTGAGACAGAGTCTCGCTTTGTTGACCAGACGAGTGCAGTGGCGCAATCTCAACTCACTGCAAACTCCACCTCCGGTGTTCAAGCAATTCTCCTGCCTCAGCTTCCCAAGTAGTTGGGATTACAGGCACCCCCGCGCCCCCCGACCATGCCAGGCTAATTTTTTTTTTTTTTTTTTTTTTTTTTTTTTTTGTATTTTTAGCAGAGACAGAGTTTCACCATGTTGGCCAGCCTGGTTTTGAACTCCTGACCTCAAGTGATCCACCACCTTGGCCTCCAAAAGCACTAGGATTACAGGAGTGAGCCACCGTGCCCGGCTAGCTTTTTTATCCTTAAAGCTATCTTACTTAGGAATAGAATGGGAGGCAGGTTTGCACTACACAGTTCCCAGTTTGACTTTTTCCCTTTTGCTCAGTGATTTGGGGGTCTCAAGATTTATTTTCCTTGCACAATCACGACATGGTTGTTTTACATCACTACGTTTGGGGATGGTTTGTCAAACAGCAGTAGTTGGAATTTGGAGGTGAGACTTTAGTGGGGAAAGAGTGGCATGGAGAGAGCCAGGAAGAGGCTCGGGGTGGGGTGGGTAGTGGGGACCGTCATTGAAACAAATGACACTATGGCTTGCATCAGGTTGAAGCAGTACTTAGGAGGGAGAGAGGGGATATGCTCAGGTTGTGATTTGGAGACAGACCCAAGAGAACTTCCCGGATGCCATCATCCAGGGAGACTCCCTCCAGAGCGGGTGGGTGACAGGGAAGACCAGGGCTCCAGCCTGCGCCACGATCGTCACGTCCCATCGAAGTCGGAGCGGATCCGGGCAGCCCGGAGCCCCTATCCCATCCCCTCCTGGCCCCAGGCAACTACATCTCCCAGCATCGCCCGCTCGGGCCGCGGGAAAGGGAAAAAAAAAAAAAAAGTTTGGGCAAAGCATTCCCGGAATGTGCTTCCTGCTAGCGCGGGGCGAGGGACGGGTGGGGAGAGGCCCGGGCGGGGCGGGGAGGGCGCGGGGCGTTGCGGCCAGAGCCCGGGACGCGCACTCGGCTCGGCCCGGCCCGGGCCGCAGCATGGCCGAGCCGCTACTCAGGAAAACCTTCTCCCGCCTGCGGGGCCGGGAGAAACTTCCCCGGAAAAAGTCGGACGCCAAGGAGCGCGGTGAGCGGGGATCGGTGAGGGAAGAGGGGGCGCCGGGCCCCGCCCGGCCTAGGAGCGGGGTCCCAGGGCCCTGAGGACAGACAGCGGGGAGATCAGGGGGAGTCCCCCCCGCACCCCCCCTGCAGACGGGGGTGCCTCAAGCCAGGGGAGGATAGGGGTCCTGGAATGAAAGGGCTGGGAGGGAGGGGGCGCGGACCGTTATGTGCAGCTGGCCGGGGATGCCAGGGCTGCGGGCTCCTTGGGAGGCCCGGGAGGGGGCCTCGCCCACGACAGGAAATGGGGCCGCGACTGAGCGCCTGGAGGGTGGAGGGGAGGAGGGGCTGGGAGGCCGGGACACTGGGGCCCAGTCAGGCTGGGCAAGGGGCATCAGGAGCCCTGGAGGCGCAGGATGGGAAATGGGGGGCGTACTCCTGCAAAGGAGAGAGGGGGCGGCCCGACAATCAGAGTAGCTGCTCCCCTTCGCCTCCCACCTACTAACCAGTGACTGCAGCTGCGCCTGCCTTAGCCCCAGGAAACTGTCCCCTTTATACAAATGGGGAAACTGAGACACTGAACAATTGGGTAATGTGCACAGGGCCAGTGACTAACAGTTCTTTGGACTATGCTACCAACAGAGACTCTAGTGGGTGGACATCAGAGGTGACCAGAGGAGTTCAGCAGGGTGGCAAGTAAAGAGCTTAGAGAGACAGCTGCGTGGGATAGGGGAACCCAGGAAGGAAGGAGTTAAAGGAGGAAGGCCAGACCATTCCTTAGACGTGACCCTCCCTCTCCCCACCAGGCTTTCCCAAAGATTCCCATGGTTCCCAGGGCAGGGAGAAGGGCCAGGGATGCCCAAACACAAACACACACAGGAAACAGCCCAGGACATGAGAGAGGAGGGGGGAAGGGGAAGTCCGAAGGCACTGACCGTGGGGGGTCTGCCCTGGGCTAAAGGACAAGGGCCCATCCCGGGGAACAGAGAACCCAGCTTCTGACTCCTGAGCAAGTAGTGTCTGCTGTAGGCTGTGAACTTTTCCAAAAGGCTCCTGGAAGCCTCCCTGGACACGGAAATTGCATCCCCCCATTTCACAGGACACTGAGCCTCAGAGAGGGAAGCCACTTGTCCAAGGCCACCCAGGTGTCGAGCTCCATGCCAGGGTTATTGAGAGGGGAGAGAAACTGGAGACAGGAACACAGTACCTACGGGCCCCAGGAAACCTGACTTAAAGACTCCTGAGGCTGCAGGGACAGAGTCCCCTTTTGGGATGCCAGGGACTGTGTAGGGGGTGCTCTAAGCTGGCAACCGAAATCGATATCCTGTGGCTGCCTATTCCAAACAAAACAGCAGAACCCAAGGAGCGGTGACTTACCAGGGGCGGCTCAGGGCCGCACACAGCACCCTACTCACTGATCAACTGCACAGGGCTGCTCTGCAGGCAGTGAGGGGCTGGGTCTTACTCCCCTTGCTCTCTGCCAGGCCGTCCAGTCCAGCGCCCAGAGCCCAGCCCTCCAGAGCCAGAGCCCCGGGCTCCCGAAGGGTCCCAGGCCGGAGCAGAGGGGCCCCCCAGCCCCGAGGCATCAAGGAGCCCTGCACGGGGAGCCTACCTGCAAAGCCTGGAACCCAGCAGCCGCAGATGGGTGCTAGGTGGGGCCAAGCCAGCTGAGGACACCTCTTTAGGGCCTGGGGCACCTGGCAGTGGGGAGCCCGCTGGTGAGATCTGGTACAACCCCATCCCTGAGGAAGACCCCAAATCTCCAGCATCTGAGCCCCCTGGGCCACAGCCAGATTCAGCTGAGCCAGAGGGCCCAGCCCCTCAAGGTAAGAATAAGCTTCACACCCCTCAGGGGAGCACCAGCCTCACACCCCTCCCCCTAGGAGAGCACCAGCCTCACACATCTCCCCTTAGGGGAGTACCAGCCTCACATCCCCTCCCCCCAGGGGAACACTAGCCTCACACCCCCTCTCCCCAGGGAAGCACCAGCCTCACATCCCTCCCTTCAGGGGAGCTCCAGCCTCACATCCTCTCCCCCCAGGGGAGTACCAGCCTCGAACTCCCTCCCCCCGCAGGGGAGCATCAGCTTTACATCCCTTTCCTTCAGGGGAGCACCAGCCTCATAACCCCTCCCCTCCAGGGGAGCACCAGCCTCACACTCCTTCCCTTCAGAGGAGCACCAGCCTCACACTCCCTTCCCCCAGGGGAGCACCAGCCTCGCATCCCTTCCCTTCAGGGGAGCACCAGCCTCATAACCTCCCCCAGGGGAGCACCAGCCTCACACTCCTTCCCTTCAGGGGAGCACCAGCCCCACATCCCCTTCCCCCAGGGGAGCACCAGCCTCATACCCCCTACCCCCAGGGGAGCACCAGCATCACATCACATCCCTTCCCTTCCGGGGAGCACCAGCCTCATAACCCCTCCCCCA
>PVKV010031214.1:0-21285 GCA_004027835.1 Alouatta palliata | reverse complement strand
CCTGCCTCAGCCTCCCAAGTAGCTGGGATTACAGGTGTGCGCCACCACACCCGAATAATTTTGTATTTTTAGTAGAGACGGGGGTGTCACCATGTTGGTCAAGCTGGTCTCAAACTCCTGACCTCGTGATCCGCCCGCCTCAGCTTCCCAAAGTGCTGGGATTACAGGCACGAATCACTACACCTGGCCCTGTTTCTAAATAAATAAATAACCCATGGCTGTTTGACTCCAAAACCCAGGCCCTTTGCTTCCCTCTTAGTTATCAGTTTGGAGTTGGTGAATGGGATGATTGGTAATGGAAGCATGAGGATGGACAGGAGAGAATATGGAGAGTGAAGTGTCTTGCCCAGGCCTTGCAGCTCTAAGCTTATTTGGCAAACATGGTCCAAATAGCCACTCTGTCTGGTGACTCATGAGACAGTTGAGTCTTCTGTGGGACTTGAGAAACACATTTCGTTTCTCTGAAGGTTATTTTTCTCCTTTGAGAACGGAGAATAACAACAGTGCCGCCCTTCTGGAGTGGTTTTGTTGACTCTGTGACAAGATGATCGTACGTTGCCTTGCACCAAGTAGGTGTGTGGCCAATGGGACCTCTCAGGCTGACAAGTGCACCCAGCAGTGGGTTTTGAGGCAAGGTGGACAGGCAGGGGCAGAGCTTTTCCAGGCAAGAGGGAGGGGCCAGCAGAACACAAAGCCCCAGCCACAGGCTGTCTGAATAGAGGCCCCCCGGTGTGGGGTTCCCTGTGAGTCAGCTTTAGGCTAATTGGCAGACAATGGCATTAATGAAAAGGCCATGTTTCTTGACAAAAGCATCCACCCAGCTTCTAAGTCTGGAGACAGCTTGAAGCAGTTGGGGAGGATTCCAGCCTGTGGGTGACCTGAGCACGCAGTCGGCCCTCTCATGCCAGGTGAGGGCTTTGACTCATTGCCAAGGCCAGTGTCAGGGATGGCCCGGTGTTAGAGGACTGGACTAACTCATGTAGCATCAGAATTGTGAAACCCTCAGAGAACTCTAAATTCCCTTTCCTTCACAGATGGGGAAACTGAGGCCCAAAGATGGGAGGGGTTCAAATAGTAGTGAAATTACGATTGAGCCTAGACTTCTGACTCCTTCACTATGGATTTCCTGTGGGTCTGTAACTCGATGTTAAAAGTTGTGCAGAGTTGGATGCCTGCATAGCATTTAGAGAGGAAGGGCTCAGACAGAGGTGGGAGAGCAGTGTGAGCAGAGATATGAAATGGGCCTGTAGAAGCCCACAGTGGAAATAATAACTATGAACTATGAGGTACTTGCTGTTTGCCAAGCACTGCACCAAGGGTTCTACATGTATTGGTCCATTTATTTCTCACAGTGACTTCGTGAAACAGGCGTTCCTGTTATTCCCATTTTATGGATGCAGAAGCTGAGGCTCAGAAAGTTTACATCATTATCGAGGGTCACACGGTTATACATAGTAAGTGGTAGAACTGGGATTTAAACCTGGTTTTGTCTGACTCCAAAACCGTAAGTGTTAACCTACCAAACATAGATCATGCATGTGGAAATGCTTGGCGCTTAGTAGGCATTTGGAAAAGGTGAACTGAGTCTGAATCATGAAAATTGTCAGCTCACATTTTTTCAAGCCCACCACATGCCATGCGTTTCCACATGCTTTATCTATGTGTAGTGTGTTGGCCACCGCCACTACTACTATTGTTATTACCTCCTTTGATCGATATGCCAGCTCTGCTAGGTAAGAATCTGTTCCCCAAGTTTTAGATGGAGAGCTCAGCCCCAGAGAAGTTAGGTGGCCTGCCTGCAGAAACACAGCTGTCTGGTGACAGAGGCATCAGACTCAAAGAGATAAGCATAAAGGATGGCCTGGCCAGGTCTCAGGAGGTGGGGAGGGATGGGGCAGGACCAGGCGCAGGGCAGCAGCCCCTTCCTGGCTTCCTGACAGCGCTATTGTTTGAAGCCGGTTCTTGGACATCCAGGAAATGGGCGACATCACTCCCAACAAAGGGGAGGAAGCTGCTTGAATGTTGCAGCTCCACCTCACGCGCTCGCCCTGGGGCTGGAGATGGGAGCCTGGCCAAGGCTGCGTGACCCCTCAGTTCAGCCAGCCATCCAACCCCCACCTTTGGGTCTGGCCTGTTCCCTCTCCTCTCTCTGAGTCCATTTCAAACCTTAAAGCCCTGACCAGCAGACCTGCCTGCCATAGAACGCATCCCTTGATGCGTTCTCCACGGATTCCCCTTTCTGAGAGCCTATGCTTCCTAGAATCCTGTTGAGTGAGATTCACCTTCCACCATTCCTCATGGTTAGATAGGAGACTGCACCTTTAATTCTAGGTCTCAGCTGGGCGCAGTGGCTCCTGCCTGTAATCCCAACACTTTGGGAGGCTGAGGTGGGCAGATCACTTGAGGTCGGGAGTTCGAGACCAGCCTGACCAACATGGAGAAACCCCATCTGTACTAAAAATATAAAAAAATTAGCCGAGTGTGGTGGCACATGCCTGTAATCCCAGCTACTTGGGAGGCTGAGGCAGGAAAGTTGCTTGAACCCAGGAGGTGGAGGTTGCATTGAGCCCAGATCGCGCCATTGGACTCCAGCCTAAGCAACGGAGCAAAACTCTGCCTCAAAAAAAAAAAAAATCTAGGTCTCAAGCCTGGCTTCAGTTTCTCATCTGTCTTGAGGCAGAGCTGGTCATGTGGGGCTGCCCTGGGTCCCCTCAAAGGGCTCTTTGGCTCTGTACTTCTGAGTCTAAGCACCTTTCCTGCCTGGATAAGGAGGAAGCCGTGCTGTGAACAGTACCTGGGGCCCCAGAAAGAGGAGGGAGAGGAGTTCCAGGTAGAAGAGCTGTCACTGAGAGTGGGACCAGGCAATTAGGTAAAGCAGAAATCAAGAATTGTCTCTCTACTAGGATCTGGGATCAGAGGGACCTGGGTTCAAATCCCAGCTCGGCCACTTACTTATTAGCTGTGTGACCTTAAGCAAGTCACTCTACTCTGAGCCTTCGTTTCCTCACCCATGAAATGCAGGCAGTAAGGACTACTTTGCAGAATGGTTGTGGGGATTAGATGGGACCATGGACATGAAAGGCGCCCGAGGCTAGTGGCAAACATTGTGCCCTTTCCTTCACTTGGGTGACCTTCCCAGCAAGAGCTGGAGAGAGATGGAGAAACACACTGCAGCCTCATGATTAGGAAACTCAAGGCTCTGGTGGAGCTGGGAGAACACAGACACTGCTCTGTTTCCAGTCTCACCAAGAGCATGCGTGAAGCAAGGCCCATCTGTTGGTGGGAGAGGTCTGTGCCATGGTATTGGGCAAACTCACAGGTCACCATAGCCCAGGATTGCAATGGCCCAAAAGCTTGTCTTGATCTAGACTAGGAACCACAGCCCATGCCAGCAGGTTGTGCCCTTAGGGTCATCTGGCTTATCCTCTAATCTAGGGGATTCAGACACAGCAAGTGACCCCTTGCTCTTCTCCCCCTCCCGCAGATCACACAGCCAGTCAGGATTGGAATGCAGGCCTCCTGCCTCCAGTCCGGGGCTCTTTCTATTGAGGAGGGCCCTGGGATTTAGGAGGCCCCTCGCTCCCCAGCTGCAGCCTGAGATGAGTGCCAGACTCTTGTCAGTAAGTGGAAGGGAGGCAGGGTCACCTGTGTGTGCTGGCAGAAAAAGAACCATCCCAAGCACCATTCTTCCCAGTCTTTTCCCCGGGGCTCCCCAGCAAACCAGCTTTCTCCCACCATCTCCTTCTCTCCCCATCTCTGATCTTAGGCTCTTCTTCTGTCAAATTGTCATGAAAAAGCTCATCTCAAGGGCTGTGGCAGACTAAGAGATGGAAGAGTGCCCTAAAACTCAGTAAAAGCCACAGATTGTTTTAGACCTTCAGTTTCTTTGACAGCATTAGTTGAACATCTAATACATGCCACATTATTGCCCCAGACCCCACAGAGACCCTATAAGAGAGGCATCTCATGGGTGAGGAAATGGAGGTGCAGAGAGAGGAAGGGATCTATCTAAGGTCACACAAGTTGTTATTTGGGCCTGAAACTCAGTCCCTGCTTCCAGTCCAGGGGGTCCCTCTCCCAAACACCACACCGTTCCAGCCCAGCAGCCCTGCCATCCTGGGTGGGAAAAGAGAGGACAGGTTAGGAAAGGTGGGCGGTGGGGGGGGTGCTAAGAGACTCCCCCATGCCTCTTCCTCCCAGCCTCAAATCACAGGGAATGAATCTCCAGGAAGCCCAGCAGGTGGTTGGGTCCCAGCGCTGATTGCAAGAGATGGCAGGAGGGCCCCGCGGTTGCCATGGCGACTTCCTGAATCGCAGTGCCTGTTCCCGCTGAGGCTTTAGGAAGTCAGACTTACCTGGGCAGCCCCCGCACCTGACTGGGCCTCTCTGAGGAGGAGGAGGACACAAGGGAATGTGGCGTGCCTGCTCACAGAGAATCTGCACACGCATGTGAGAGCGAGGGCAGTGGCAGGCGTGTAGCCACAGCATCCACAAGGCCTAGGACGTGGAGACCCACCTGTGTTGGGCACAGACCTGCCTGACAGTGGAAGGAGGCTTTAAGGGTGAGAACAAGCTTACAGACTCAGGAATGTGAGAAGGGTGTTCTTGGTAGAGGGAAAGGCAGAGTGGTGATAGAGAGCATGCCAGGAGCTGCTGGCAAGAAGATGAAGTTGGCAGGGCCAGATCATGGGGGCGCTCTGCGTTACTAGGCTAAGGAGCTTGCACCTTTGCCTGGAGGCCCTGGAGAGCCAGTGAGGGCTCCCAGGCAGGGAAGTAGCATGGTCGGACCTGAGATCCCTCCAGCAGCCCACGGAGGATGGATCAGAGGATAGCCTGGAGGCCAGGAGGTCAGTGTAGTGCCGGTCTTCCTTACTCAGCTCTATTCTTTTTCCCCATTAGCATTTACACCTTCTAACATGTACCATATACTTGCCTTAGATTTCTTGTAGATACTTGCTGAATGAACGGATGAGACCTGGATTAGTGGAGTGGCCTACAGGAAGGAGAGGAGTGTAAGGGGAGAGTGAGGTGTGGAAGGCGAGAGGACTGGTTGGGTTAAGGTTGGTGGACACATGCCGAGCCCCCCAGGAACTTTTGAGTTTGTGGCTGTGACCCTGTGCAAATGCCTTTCTAGCTCAGGAATGAGACCATGGGGTGATTCCAGGATGCTGGGGCCAGAGGCAGAACTGGGGGCAGGATAGGGGAAACAGAGGCAGATGCCACATCCTATGCACTAGATGTGAGCGCACTGGGAGGGGTCTTGGGATCATTGTAACTGAATGTCCAGGATCTTCACCCGAACCCTCGAGGGGTCGGCATCTGTAGCATCTTCCAGACCTCCGCTGTCTAATATAAACGTAGCACAGGCCACAGATGCAAGCCATGTGTCATTTTAAATTTTCTTTTTTTTTTTTGGAGACGGAGTTTCGCTTTTTGTTACCCAGGCTGGAGTGCAATGGCGCGATCTCGGCTCACCGCAACCTCCGCCTCCTGGGTTCAAGCAATTCTCCTGCCTCAGCCTCCCAAGTAGCTGGGACTACAGGCACATGCCACCATGCCCAGCTAATTTTTGTATTTTTAGTAGAGACGGGGTTTCACCATGTTGACCAGGATGGTCTCGATCTCTTGACCTTGTGATCCACCCGCCTCGGCCTCCCAAAGTGCTGGGATTACAGGCGTGAGCCACCGCGCCCGGCCCTTCATTTTAAATTTTCTAGTAACACGTTAAAAAAGTAAACAGAGGTGGGTGAAGTTAGTTTTGATTACATATTTTACCGAACCCCATATGTCCACAATATTATTTCACCTGTTGCCAATATAAAAATTAAATGAGATATTTTACATTGCTTTTTTAGGGGTTCAATGTCTTCAAAAACTGGTTTGTATCCTACACTTTTACAGCACACTTCAGTGTGGACTTGCCACGTGTCGCATGCTCAGGAGCCACATGTGCCAGCGGCTGCTGCATTGAACACGGCAGCGCTAGGTCCTGGAGGCAGCCGACCCCCCCACCAGGAAGTGGGTGGGGCTAAGTCTGCAGAAGGGCCTCTAGGGCACCAGCGGATTGAGGCTGGGGTTGGGGAGAAAGCAGCCCCGTGGGCGATGGGGTTTCTGCTTTCTCTTTCGTCAGTTCACTCACTTACTCACTCACTCAGCAGACTTTTATTGAACACTTACTCTGTACAGGGCACCATGCTAGGTGATAGGGCTGGAATAGTGCACTGGGCATGGAGTAGTCATTCTTATTAGGATACTATTCTGTTCTCATAGATGAGAAAGCTTAGGCTCAGAGAAGTTACGACTTTCTGAAGGTCACGTAGCTGGTAACCTTCGGAGCTCTTCCTCCCACAACATGTCGCATAGATAACTGACATGTGAGTAAAGCCCCCAGGAGAGAGGAGGCTGGGAGTGAGGTAAGATCTATAGAGGGACGTGCCCAAGGAAACTCGTGCCTCTAGGTCTCTAAGGAGGTCAAGAGACCTGGTTCTCCTTAGAGACCTGGTTCCTCCCCTTCCCACTCAGTTTTCTCTCCCACAACTGCTTGAGCATTGATGCTCAGCGGGGCCTCAGAACCGGGACTTCCTGATGAACTTGAATTTGGATCCTCTTCTTCCTAGACGACAGTCTAGCAAGCCTGCAGGAGGTGCAGTGACTGGTTACACTGCTGACCTGGCAGCTCTGGAGGCTGTCCCCAACTGGAAGGCCCATCCTCACCAAGGCAGCAGAAGAATAGATGCAGAAATGAGAGTACTAGAAAGCGTGGATTCAAGTCTTGACTCCTTTTCTTCCCAGTTAAGGAAGAACCTTGGGGAAGAGGCTTTGACCCTTTGGGGTCAGTTCTGCCCCCGTGACATGAGCAGAGTAACCTACCTCCCAGGATGAGGGCCCTGAGAGCACGTGGTCCATAAGGAAGGGTCACACAGGGCTTGGAAAGGGACTGCTTTTCAAGAATGACAAACCCATGTGAGGTTTGCTTAGAAACGGCTGCCTCTAGCAGGTGGGGGCATGGCAAGGGTTCCTCATGCATGAAAGCTCTGGAACATGTGTCTGGGGTCTAGCCTCTGGGTTTAAGTCTGGCCTGCAGGTGGGAGGGTCTCTGTGCCTTCCTTTTCTTCATCCTATTGTGTACTGAGCACTGAGTACCGAGTGGGTGCCCAGTGAGTTCAATAGCTCTTTTTTCCAGATGAGGAAACCGAGGCACAGAGAAGTCTGGTGATTTGCTATGGTCAACCGGCCAGAAAGTGGCAGAGCTAGGTTTTAAACCTCTGTCTCCTCATCCAAAGCCATTGCCTCTGGCCTCTGTCCAGCACTTGAAGGTGCCAATGGGCTGTTTGCCAGGAGTCACTCATGGCACCTGCCTCACAGACGGCCTGGGTCCCTGGCAGGCTGGGGTCAGCCGTGCATTGTGCATCAGGACACACAGGAGCAGGGAGGCTGCTGGGCCTGGGAGGCTGCAGGGCCAGGCGCGGCCGGATTCACAGGTTGAAGACTGTTCCTCTGGGCTTCCGGACTCCGTGCCTTCCCCCACAGCCTCTTCCCGGGCCACCTCCCTTCCTGGCCCGGTGCTGGGGGTGACTAGTGGGTGGGGTGGCATCCGGGCTGGGGCTAGAGCTGTGAAGAGGGTGTCTGGGTAGAGACTGATGGCCTGTCAGTTGGCTGCCAGCACATCCTCAGATTCTTTGTCTCTGTATGGAGTGGGGACTGTGGAGGGGGCAGGGGTTGGGCACAGTGGGGGAGGAGGATGCAGGGGTGGGGGGGCGGGAGAGGGGCGTGATGGGTTGTTGGAGGCCTGCTCACGCTTGTAGGGTGTGTGTGTGTCTTTGGGAAGTCAGGTCCTTGCCCCCTGCTTTGGGGCCAGAGACAGGAGTTCAGATTCTAGCTCTGCTCCCCACTTGCCGGGGGTATCTCAGGCCTCTATGGTTCCCATTTCCAGTCCTGGGCCTCTGTTTCTCCATCCGTGCAATGGGTCTGTCTGGCTCCGACCTGCTGTGATCTCTGTAAAGCTGAGCTGATTAGAACATTTGGCCCTGAAATCCCAGAGGCCTTAGGGCTCCCCTGATGGAGGGAGCATGGGACTGAGTCTCAGTACTGTCTGAGGGAGGCACTGAGGGGCTGGGGGTGAGGTCAGAGAGGTGGAAAAGGTGAACCCTCCACACTGAAAGGCCTGGCAGCAGGGCAAAACCAGGCTGCTTATCTCCCCAGCCTGGGCACCCTGGATGACTGCTGGGGACATGGGGCTGCTGGAGGGGTGGCCAGGGAGGAGGTGGGAGGACAGAGCTGTCATCTGTCCTGAAAGGTACAGTCCTTCAGTGCTTGGTGCCCCCCCCACAGTTCCTGCCAGGTCACCTGGGCCCCAGAGACCCCACAGCTTGGCTCACCAACCCCCTTCAGTCCTTGTCACTTGGCTACTGCTAAGTAGCTACACTCAGGTCCGTGGTCTCACCAGGAGCCAAGTAGCTGCACACACAATCACAGCACCTGTGCTGACAAACACAGACAACCACACACAGGCACAAAGCCCGTGGCACAGTCACACATGAGCTTGTAGAGCTACAGGGGCCCCGGGATGCACAGCCCTCCTGCCAGCCAGCATGGGAGCTCACACATGTGTGCCCACCCCAGCGTGTGGGGGAGCTCAGGCTGTGCCCAGCCCTGCTCCTACAGAACCACTCCGAGGCCTCACCAGATAGTGTCACAGGCACCGTCCCAGAGGGGCCTCTGATCCCCTCCTTTAATAAAAGGAGCTACAAGGCCCCTCCCCAGCACCCCAGCCCCAGCCTCAGCACCCAAAGCATCCATTATTCCAACCGATGCCCCATCTAGTTCTGCGGGTTGAGTGCGCTGAGCACGTCTTAGAGCGGGCAAACTGAGGCTGGGAAGGAGGAGGGAGGTTGCCAAGGGCAGAGCCGGTGAGGTCAGAAGCTGAATTGCAAGCCCGGGCGGTGGGCCTCCAAACCTGTGTTCCCCCAGGCCGCCCACCCCCATCTGCTGGGCTACGGTGGGGACCCCGAAGTGTGCTCCGGACACTCCCCCACCCAGCGACCCCAACACCCAAGGGCCTGCCGGACACAAAGCCACCTGGCGGCGCCCGAGGGGGCGCGCGTGGGAGCGCGCACAGCGGCCCGCGCCTCCGGCCAAGATGTTCCCTCTCCGCGTGATTGACAGGCTCGAGTGCCGAGAAACAAAATTGTTTATGCGCTAATGAATAAGGCCCTGATTGCAAGATCCTGTTTGGAAAATTATAGTGCGGCGGCGGCGGCGGCGGCCGCGGCGGCCCAATTACAGCCCGCGCTGCATATTCATTTCGTCTCTCCTTTGCATCGAGATGAACGGGCGCCCTGCGCCCTGCAAAGGCAACGCCAAATTTAGTCCCAGGTTCTGCACTCTTCCGCGCCATTGTCTGCCCCGGACCACCTGCCTCCTGCCGGCCTGATTGCCCGGGAGGGCGCGAGCAGGGAAGCAAGAAAGTTCTCCCTACCCCTCCTCCTGGCACCCCCTTGCCTCGGTTCCTCTTCCCTCCTGGTGTCTCTTTCTCCCTCTGCTCTCTCTCTCCTTATTCCGAGCCTGATGGCACTTCCTCTCCTGGCTCTAGGTCTCTCACTGGGCGCATCTCCGTTATAGAATGTCAGTCGCTGGCCCTCCCCCTCCAGCTGCACGTTCCCTGCATTCCTGGGTGCCTGGAGACGGCAGGGGCAGTAACGGGGACTGTCAGCTCCGTGGAGATCACAGAGGTATGAGGCGGGTCCCAAGACCCTTGGCTGTGAGCATGGGGTGGCTTGTCTCATCCCACTAACCAAGTTGCTGGGGAGAGAGGCCCCTCCCTGCCTGCTGCCTCTGCGGTCTCCTGCATGCCACCAGACCCACCCATCCTGCGGCACAGGTCCCCTGGCTGCCTAGGTTGTGCCCTCACACCTCCCTGCCCTGCACACGCTGTTCTCTTGGTGGCACGCACTTCCTGTCTTCCCAGACACATCCCAAGTACAGCTCAGAGCAGCCTTCCCCTGTCCCCACCACCGCAGGCATCAGGACAGCTCCCGCCCCAGCACCCTGGTGTCCAGGCATGTCCTTCAGTTACAGAGGCAGGCAGGATATACTGGTGTCCTTCTCCTGGACCTGACCTGTCTGGGGGTTGCCCATGAGTCACCAGGAAGTCCTGGTGTCCAGCTCAGGGCTGATCAAACGGACACCTCCACCGTGATGTGGGGGTGTAGTGTCCCTGTCCTTTCTGTACGGTGATGGTGGGCAGGAAGGGAGAGGAGGCTGGGAGGGAGGGACTGAGGGTTTGCAGCACCTGGACACCACAGGCCAGGACTGGCCCTAGGTTCCAGACAGTGACAAGGACAACTAACTGGTCCTTGTCACTAGGTCATTGACTTAAGTGACAGGTGCCTGAGGCCCAGTGTGGCTGGAGACCCGGTGTTGAGGGGGATGGCGGTGAGGGCTCTTCAGAGGATGGCCGTGCTCCTCCCCCATCCTGCCCTGGGACCCCACCGAGTGAGCAGACATCTGCATCCCTTCCTGGGATGGAAATTGGGGGATTTAGATGGGAGCAAAAATGGACAACCACCTACACCAACTGGCCTAGACAAGCCCTCACCCTGCGCCAGAGACTCACACAGTAATAGACTCCCACGGTCACATACACACAAACACAGACTCGAAGCCTCTCCTTGAAAGACCCATGCAGCCTGAGACACAAAGACAAGCTGGCCCCGGGGCATGTGTGGGGCAGCACTGCCCTCTGGCGGCTCTCCTGGCAATCTCGCTGTCAGGCCCAGGCTAGCTTCCTAGAGCCACAGCTGAGCCACGTGCAGGAGCCCAGACCCAGAGAACTGGGACTCCCAGGGATGGGGTTTCAGGGAGGAAAAGGAAATTGTGTCCCTAGGGTCGAGGGTCTTTTGCGTTCCAGTCCCTACCCCGCTCTGCATGTACCACAGAACATGCGAGCAGAACTTGCTCACGGAAGGACCAGTCCAGGGGTGGTGAGGGGCGGAGCTCCCTGTCATGGGAGGACCACAGGTTGGGCTGGGGCCACTGGCAGGTTGGTGGTCTTTAGTGACAGAGTGGACAACTTCATTTCGGACATCACCAGCTTGAAGAGCCCTGGGAGGTATGTCTAGCCTTCTACTTCACTCCAGCCCGGCCCCTCTCCTGTATGATTTATTCGTCAATCATCAGACTCTGAGAGCATCTCAGCACCTGGACCGGCAGTGTGAGATCCTGGGTGGTGGGACATGAGGCTGTGGAGGGTGGCCAGGCTACTCCTTGGAGGTTTTCAAGGCCAGTCTTAGGTGCGTGGGCTTCATTCTGGGAGATAGGGGTCTGGAGACAGGCTGAGAGAGGGAAGCGTATGTGAACACCGGCTAAGGAGAAGAGACTGAGGCAGGAGGGCAGGCGGGAGGGGTGTGGTGACCCGGACTAGGACACAGGTAGGAGTGAGGTGGCAGGAATGATGCAGATTCCAGAGCTATTAAGGAGATGGACTTGCCAGGCTGGTGAGGAATTGGCCATGGTGGGCATGGAGCCAGAAGATGAAGTTACCTCGGGGCATGTCAGTGCTGACGAAGGGGCCTGGGGGAGAGATGATGAGTGTGATGTGGCTCTGTAGAGCCTGACAGCCAAGGGGACATCTCGAGAGGTATCCAGGAGGCAGCTGAAGTCAGGCCTGGAGGTAGCCACGTGGGAGTTGGAAGGTTACTGACAGGTGGTTGAAGGTGGTGCACAGCTGAGGTCACCCAGGGAGGGTCCTTGGAAGCCCTAAGCACTGAAGAGGTCATGGAGCTCACATCACCTCTCTGAGTCAAAAAGGAGACTAAAGTATAAAATGTAACACTTAACATGTATTACAAAACTTTTGGCCTGGCGTGGTGTCTCACACCTGTAATCCTAGCACTTTGGGAGGCTGAGGTGCGTGGATCACCTGAGGTCAGGAGTTCGAGACTAGCCTGGCCATCATGGTGAAACCCCGTCTCTACTAAAAATACCAAAAATTAGCCAGGCGTGGTGTCACACGCCTGTAATCCCAGCTACTTGGGAGGCTGAGGCAGGAGAATCACTTGAACCCAGGAGGTGGAGGTTGCAGTGAGTCGAGATGGCGCCACTGCACATTTTCCTCCCTGTCTTCCTTGTTTGATGCTCCCGGTCTGATGGTGCTCTGAGGTGTCTACCTGCTTGCCAGCTATGTGACCCAGCTCCAAATCCAGGCCAAAGCAAGAGGCTCAGGGGACATCAACAGGCTGGGACCAAGGGGAGCAAGACGCCCACAAAAGAGAGGAAACCCAGGAGAGGGTGGCATCACTTGGACCAAGGAAGGAGGGGGTTCCAAGAAAGAGGACGTGATCGGTCATGTAGGAAACAAGAGAAGGCGCGGAGATGAGGACTGAAGACGGGACCCAGATGGGACCGTGGGGCTGCCAGGCAGGCTCAGCAGAGCAAAGCTGGTCACGTCTCCACGTATCCCTGCTCAAGGGGGCCAGCCTTGGGTAGGGACACTTGTGTTCCTTTTGCCCTTGAGGATCCTCCAGACCTACAAACAAGGAGAGAATAGGACCCTGGGTAGGGTCAATGCGAGCTGACCTCAGAAGGAGAAAAGGAGACCAAGTATTTCAGTGGGCTCAAGGCAGGGGCGCCGCTGGATGGTAGTCCCTCCTCTGACCACAAGGGGGCAGCGTAAAAACAGGTCCTGCCTGGGTTCAGGTTTCTGTAAGGACTCGGGCTTCCAGATGCTGTTTTCATCTGCGATGCGTCCTTGGGCTCTCTGGGCCTCAGTTTCTTTCTCTGCAAAGTGGGGCAGTTGGACATCATATTCTCTTGGGCCCTGTTGGGGATCCCCTTCATTTTGTATCCCCTCAACCCCCTTCCAGCCCAATGTGACACTCCCTCCATCTGACCACAATAAGTGTGAAAAGTGCATGTGTAAGGTCAATGGCACAGTTACAGCATGTGAGCGAGAAAGCAGAACGCTAGCCCGAGGAGGCCTAAGGCATGGGCAAGGTTGGCTGAGTGAGGACGGACCATCCCATGACCTTGAATTAAACCTGCCTGAAGGTGGCTTCTGCTTCCTCTTACAAGGAGTACTGGGGCGGGGGTTGGGGCTGCTTCTGCCCCTTCTGTCTACCCCCAGGGCAAAGCTCTTGCTCTTTATCCGGGCTCCTCTTCCTGCCACTACTTGCTCTCTGTTGGCACCTGTGCCCTCTCTGGGTCTCAGGGTCCATCAGGACAAGGAGGGAAAGAGCTTTAGAGCCTTCTCAGCACTGCTGGTCCTCAGGTCTCTGAGGCAGCCCTGCCCTATCCTGGGATGCCTCCCGGCGCTGCCCTGTGGGTCTGCAGCCCTTTGGTGCCAGTTGGGGTGAGGGGCAATATGAGGGTCAGGACAGTTGTTTCCTGGCTCTGGGGCTACCATCAGACCTTCAGAAGGACTGCTGTGCTGGTGGCTGCTGGTGGCCTCAGCTGGGGACGAGGAGTCAGGGCTGGGGCCTCCCTAACAAAGTGTGGCTTTAGTTGATCACTGCTGGTGGGTGGTGGGGAAGCTGAAGCCAGAGCAGGAGAAAAAGGGGGCCTGGGGAGACAGTACCTGCCTAAAGGGTCCCTTCCCCTCAGAAGCTGGGCCAACCCAGGGCAGCAAGGACAGAGATGCAGGAGAGCACCCACAGGCCAATTGTCCTGTGCCAACTCTCTGGCTGTGTGACCTTGAACAAGTGGGCAACCTTCTCTGAGCTTTGGTAGGGAGACATATCCAGAATTCAGGAAAGCACCGTATAGACCCAGGGCAGCCCTATATTGGGGCAAAGAAGGGCAGGCAACCCTGGGCCACCTACTTGTCTTAGGGGTCCAGTCCCTGGGGTTTGGCCTCTTGGAGCCCACTGGGTATCTAGGGGCAACTGGAGATGGATCTGAGTCAGTTGGGTCCTGGTACCCACATTTTGGCTTGGGGGGTGAAAAAGGCTAATAAAGGGCTCTGCAGTCACAGGAACTTGGCCGATGCCTGGACAGGCAGCCTGTGCAATCCCCTCCCATCTCTGAGCTGTCATTTTTTTATCTCTCTGAGTTCCCACCTGGGGCAGGACCTTCAGCTTCCTACATCTCACCAGACCATCGCCTCCTGGGTACCAGGCTGAGTTGGCTCTCGAGGCTTCTCTTTCCCAGGTGGGCCTTGAGTGGTGCCAGGTGCCGCAGGAACTTCCAGTTGGTGCAGGGAGCTGGCGGGCATGGCCTCCCTGAGGGCAGCTATCTTGGGGCCTCATGGAGTGGCACCTGCAGCCTGGGCCAGCTGGGATGGGAAAGGGCGGTCTGGCCTCCACCTGCCCACTAGCTACTCTCACTTGAGCCTCAGCCTCCTGCATCTGCTGCTGCTGCTGAAGCCTGAGGGGCTGGGGCCATGGATGAGTGCCCCAAAGACAGGAGAGAGGGAGGTGCTGGGGGCTAGGCCCTGGAGGGGGCAGCTAGAGACTCGCCAGGCAGGAAGTATCTCCTCTTCCTGATTCTGATCCTTCACCCGCCTGTGTCAGCCTCACACCTGTACCTGTGCACCTGTAGGGCAGCCTTCCCCACCCATGGCTCTCCACACCTCTGGAGCCCTAGGGGAATATGTGGAGCAGGTTTGGGGTGGGGCCCCATGGAGCACCCCCAAACTGCCCCTGGTCCCCAGGCTCCAGCTTATGCTGTGCCCTCCCGCTTTCTGGGTTTTGGCCTGTCCATGGGACCTTGAGGAGCCTGGAGCTGCCAGCTTGTTGGGCTCTCCAGGCTCCAGAATCTCTCCACATATTCCTGCTCAAGGGGGCCAAGGTGGGGCTGGTGCTGGCCTCGTTGGTATCGCTCCCGCTGAAGTAGTGGTGCCCTCTGGCATCAGCACCTTCCATGGCAGGTCACTGGCGCCATTTGCCACGGACAGTTGGTGCTGAAGTCTAAGCTCGTGGAAAGCTTCCAAGGCCTGGGCTGTGGTCCTCATGCTCATGCTCAGCCTGCCTCGGCACACACAGAAGAGACACATGCGCACAGGAGACACGTGAGCGCAGCCCCTCCGGTTCAGTGCAGACACACGCTCCGTGGACTCATGCACACAACCACACATACGGACGATGTACAGGTGTAGCCAGTGTGTGAACATTGGTAAGTCTGTCAAGGTGGACATAGGCACAGTCCACAACACAGGTTGGGTAGAAAGACCTACAAATGTGCCCAGATCCCCATCTTTTTTTTTTTTTTTTGAGATAGAATCTCACTCTGTCGCCCAGGCTGGAGTGCAGTGGCGCGATCTTGGCTCACCGCAACCTCTGCTTCCTGGGTTCAGAGGATTCTCTGGCCTCAGCCTCCCACGTAGCTGGGATTACAGGCACCTGCCACCATGTCCAGCTAATTTTTGTGCTTTTTAGTAGAGACGGGGTTTCGCCATGTTTTGAGATGGAGTCTCACTCTGTCACTCAGGCTGGAGTGCAATGGTGAGATCTAAGTTCACTGCAACCTCCGCCTCCCGGGTTCAAGCAATTCTCCTGCCTCATCCTCCTGAGCAGCTGGGATTACAATCATGCGCCACCACCCCTGGCTAATTTTTGCATTTCTAGTAGAGACGGGGTTTCACCGTGTTGGCCAGGCTGGTCTCAAACTCCTGGCCTCAGGTGATCCGCCCCCCCAAAAAAGATGGGGATCCTGAGAAATGTGTCACTGGGCAGTTTTGGCATGCAAACTTCACAGAATGCACTTACACAAACCTAGACAGTGTAGCCTACTGCACACCTAGGCCACATGGCATAGCCGATTACAAAGTGCTGGAATTACAGGTGTGAGCCACCGCACCTGGCCGTGTCCCCGTCATTAAGCAGCGCATGAGTGTGTTCATAAGGTTGTACACCCATTACCACTATGGAGTTCCAGAACATTTTTGCGCCCCCACAAGAAACCCTGTAGCCATCAAGTGTCACTCCCCATTCCTTCAGCCCCTACAACCACTAATAATTCACTGTTTGTCTCCATGGATTCTCCTATTCTGCGCATTTGGTAGAAATAGACTTACACATTATGCGGCCTTCCGTGTCTGGCTTCTTTCACTTAGCATAATGTTTTCAGGGGTTCTGTGCTTCCAGTTTAGAAGTGAGGACACTGGCCCAGACAGATGGAGTGACTGTCCAAAGTCACAGCAACCAGGAGTCAGGCCCCTACATAGTGTTGCCCTTTTGAAGACCTCAGCCTTGGTCCCTGAGGTTGGGGACTGTGGACAAGGGAAGAGCTCACACTGCATCTAAAGGGGCAGCTCTTACTCAGCTCCGCCCAGGACAGAATGCGGGGTCAGCATTGCCTAATACTAAACACTGTAAATAATCATACAAATGGCCGGGCACGCTGGCTCAAGCCTGTAGTCTCAGCTGCTTGGGAGGCTGAGGCAGGAGGATCACTTGAGTTCAGGAGGTCGAGGCTGCAGTGAGCCATGATTGTGCCACTGGACTCCAGCCTGGGTTATGGAGAGAGATCCTATTTCAAAAAAAAAAAAAAAAAAAAAAGATACAAGTAACAGCAGCTAACATTATGCACGCTTCTTTCTTTTGTGCCTGGTGCTGTTCTAAAGAAGTGCTGTATAGGCACTTTCTTATTTAATCTCCATGACAATCTTGGTGAAAGTACTGTTATTATCCCCGTTATGCAGATGAAGGAAGCAGAACACAGACAGGTTAAGTAACTCGGTCAAGGACACACAGCAAGCTAGTGGCAGAGTTAGGAATGGAACCCAGGTGATCTGACTTCAGAGCTCCTGCTCTTATCCACCTATACGGGCTGCATTCCCTCTTCCAATTTTTTTTTTTTTTTTTTTTAGATGGAGTTTCGCTCTTGTTGCCCAGGTTGGAGTGCAATGGTGCGATTTTGGCTCATCTCAACTTCTGCTTCCCAGATTCAAGTGATTCTCCTTGTCTCAGGCTCCTGAGTAGCTGGGATTACAGACATGTGCCACCACGCTCAGCTAATTTTGTATTTTTAGTAGAGACGGGTTTTCTTCATGTTGGTCAGGCTGGTCTCAAACTCCCAACCTCAGGTGATCTGCCCGCCTCGGCCTCCCAAAGTGCTGGGATTACAGGTGTGAGCCACCATGCCCGGCCCTCTCTTCCAAATTCTTAAAGGAAGGCAGTAATACAGATTTTAATGTGAAATCTCACAAGTTTAAATGTTTTCAAGTGTCAACAACTTATGACAATTATTTTTCAATACCGTGCAGGCTGCAGACCCTGAGCCTGGAAAGTTCGGTTTAACACAAAGGGAGGGGCACTCACCTTTGGTTTCTTCCTCAGCATCACTGCCATTCTGTCCAATACCACTTGCTCATCTTCTCCCTGACATTTCTTGCAGAAGCAGAGAGAGCCTGCCAGTGGGTACCCAGGTCTCGCTGGGGGTCATGCCATACAGGCAGCCCCATGGCCCGGTGCTTGCCTTGTGCCTGGTGGTGTGACTCTGGGCCAGTCCCTTCCCCTACCTGGATCATTATTTTCTCCTCTGCAACCTGGGATTTTTCTCATGGGATTGAATGTGATAACTGGCACAGCCTACTGGCTCAATAGCCATTTTGTTTTTTTTAGAGAGGGGTCTCACTATGTTGCCCCAGGCTTGGTCTTGAACTCCTGGCCTCAAGCAGTCCTCCACCCTTGGCCTTCCAAAGCACTGGGATTTCAGGCATCAGCCACTGTGCCTGACTGCAATAACCATTAGCTGACTCAGAAACAGCAGGAGATACAACCTGTTGTATTTGCATAAAGGGCCAGCGTTTGGGTTGCAGAGGTTTGTTGAGACTAATAATACCATTTATTGAGCCTGAGAGAATTCCAGATGCAGTGCACATTACATGCATTGCCTCATTCATTCCTGAACTTTTTATGCCCTGGAGGACAAGCATAAAGGTTATGGGCTTGAGGTTTGAGCTGGGTGGCTGATAGGGTTTGGCTGTGTCCCCACCCAAATCTCATCTTGAATTGTGGTTTCCATAATCCCCTATTGTCATGGGAGGGACTCAGTGGGAAGTAATTTAATCATGAGGGTGGTTACCCTCATGCTGTTTTCATGAGAGTGAGTTCTCTTATGATCTGATTTTTTTTTTTTTTTTTTAGATGAAGTCTTACTCTGTCACCCAGGCTGGAGGGCAGTGGTGTGATCTTGGCTCACTGCAACCTCTGCCTCCTGGGTTCAAATGATTCTCCTTCCTCAGTCGCCCGAGTAGCTGAGATTACAGGCATGTGCCACCATGCCCAGCTAATTTTTTTGTAGTTTTTTTTTTTAGTAGAGATGGGTTTCACCATGTTGGCCAGTTTGGTCTCGAACTCTTGATCTCAGGTGATCCTCCTGCCTTGGCCTCCCAAAGTGCTGGGATTACAGGCGTGAGCCACCATGCCCAGCCTAGATCTGATGGTTTTATATGGGACTTTGCCCCCTTGTTCTCGGCACTTCTCCTTCCTGCCATCATGTGAAGAAGGATGTGTTTGCCTCCCCTTCCATTATCATTGTAAGTTTCCTGAGACCTCCCCAGCCATGCTGATATGTGAGTCAATTAAACCTCTTTCCTTTATAATTTACCTGGTCTCAGGCAGTCCTTTACAGCAGGGTGAGAATGGACTAAACAGCAGCCTTCTTAGCTGTAGGACCTTGGAGAGTTACTCAACTTCTTAGTGTCTCTATTTCTTTCCTCAGAATATGGGGAGAATAATACTCGCCTTTAGGGCAGCAGCAACGATACAATGAATTAAAACTTAAAACATGTCTAGCACTGAGAACAATTTCTCACATTTAGTAAACAATGCAAGTTAGCTTTTGTCCTTATCACAATTAATTCCCATTTTACTGATGGAGAAACTAAGGTTAAAGAAACCTAAGTGGCTTGTCCAAGGCAGTGGTTCTCAGCCAGGGTGATTGTACTCCTCGGGAGCCATTTGTCAATGTCTGTAGACACTGTGGTCACATCTCAGGGGTGCTGCAGGGACGCTGCTAAATACCCTCCGTGTGACACCCCCGCAGCACAGAAGTTTCTAACCCACAATGTTGCTGGTGTTGAGGCTGAGAAGCTCTGATCTAAGGTAACGCAACCAAAGAGTGACAGAATCAGGGTTTGAGCCCAAGCTGGGGACTCCAACCTTGCACTCTACCGCCCTTGTCATCGTCCTCCGGGGTGAGTCCTGGGTCAGCACTGGCTGAGGCTGAGCTCTGACTTCTGGAGGACCAGGTGTGGGGCAATCACACACCCTCAGTGCAAGTCCTCACTCTCACGCTTCGCTTCTGCACGCAGGGGCTCCATTGAGGCAGAAGGGGGGTATTTAAGGTGGACGTTAAGCAAAGGGCAGACTGTGGGGAGTCCGGGCCTCATAAATCCCAAAATGCTGGGATTATAGGCATGGACCACGAAGCCAGGTGTGATTCAAGGATTTTTTTCCCACTGCTCCATTGCTCCGTGGATTTAAATGCCTCTGCCTGAGAATGCTACCGTGTGTCTCAGTATTTTTAGGTGTTTTCCTCCTCCCCCATTTCCCAGGTTTGGTTGGAAAGGGAGGGAACATGGAGGGCTTAGGAGTAGGTGTCTGAGGTCAAGGGGGCCTCCTGTGCCTCCCAAATTGTGCCTGGATCCTTCCACGGAAGCCTAGCGGCTTCTCCAGGCGCGCCCTCCCTCCCTGCAATCCCCTGGCCTCTTAAGAAGCTGGAGGAACAATTGCTAATCAGCTTCCGAGAGAGACAGGAATGAATGGAGGAGCCAACAACAGGCCTCAATTACTGGCAGCTGGTCCCCTCCCGAGCAGCACAGCCCGGCTCCTAGCTCTCCTTCTCGATTCCAGTTTCCTTCCTCTGCCTGATTCCTTCACATCTTGATGGAGCCACAGGGGTTGACGGCTGACTTCTTAGGGTCCTTCCTTCACTCATCTCCCCACGCTGAGGTCCCCAAAATGCAAATCACGTTCTCATCTCTGGGTTTTTGCACACCCTACTCTTTGAACACGGACAGCCCTATTCCATCTGGCAAACTCCTACCCATCTTCCAAAGAGTGGCTTCCATGTCACCTCCTCTGTGAAGCCCTCCTGTCAGAGGCATTGGAACCAGAGTGACTCCATCTTGAGCAGGGGCTCAGTGACATGAGGCTGAGACCTACTGGGCTGTACTCCCAGACGATTAAGGCATTCTAAGTTACAGGATGAGATCAGAGGTCAGCACAAGATACAGGTCATAAAGACCTTGCTGATAAAGAAGCCGACTAAATCCCACCAAAACCAAGCTGGTGACAAGACTGACCTCTGGTCGTCCTCACTGCTCCTCCCACCAGCGCCATGACAGCTTACAAGTGACGTGGCAACTCAGGAAGTTACCCTGTATGGTCTAAAAAGAGGAGGCATGAAGAATCCACCCCTTGTTTGGTGTATAATCAAGAATAACCATAAAAATGGGCAACCAGCAGCCCTCGGGGCTGCTTGATCTATGGAGTAGCCATTCTTTATTCCTTTACTTTCCTAGTAAACTTGCTTTCACTTTTGCAAACTGGTCCTGAATTCTTTCTTGCACGAGATGCGAGAGCCCTCTCTCGGGGTGTGGATTGGGAGGCCTTTCCTGGAACACTCTAGACCTTTCCCCGTCTTCCCAGGCAAACTCCCTACTCTGGGCTCTCAGAGCAGTGTCCACACCGTGACACTCATGGCATGTTGTGGGCATGTCCTTCTTCACAGGGCCCAGGACGGGGCACGGCCATTCAGGCGGTCAGTATGGCAGCGTGACGTTATGGGAAGAGCGCTGGGCTTGGAGTCTGGTGGGTTCCAGCTGTGGCTGTCGCTTGGAGTTGGGCAAATTGCTAACTTGTGCGGCTTCTCCATCCTGACTCACCACTCTCTGCCATCCCCTCGTCCTCCAAGTCTCCAACCCTCCCTACAGTCCCCCTTCCCAGGCCCCCTTTTCTCTTGTCGTCTCATTAGGACGACTCACTCAGGGTCCCTGGACTTCCTCTGGGCAGCGGTCCTGACTGCATGGTGGCTGCTGCATGTCCAGCATGTGGGGAGAGATGAATGAATGGAACCTTGAATGTCTCATCTGTTAAATGGGGGTAGTAGTAATTCTTCTCTCCCAGGGCAGCTGTGGGTACGATCCTGTGTGGCCTACCCATCCCCCACGTAGGGCGGTGACGGCAGGAATTCAAGGGCGGTGACGGCAGGAATTCATGGTCTGCCTAGCAACAGAGGAACCACCAATGGCACAGCTTGCCTCTAGCCCGCCAAGCGTTGACCAATAGTTTTGAAACACAGCAGCCAAGACTTAGCCAAATATGGCCACCTTAGCTACCCGGC